>SNQJ01S0253095.1:0-12706 GCA_010110895.2 Picea sitchensis | reverse complement strand
TATTTAATTTTCTTAAATTATTTTCATATCCTGTGATTTCACAAATATCCACCAATCACAAAATAAAAAATTATAATATTAAAAGATTATCTTTCCATTTTCAAAACGTTAAGTTTAACATATAAATTTTATAAAACGTTATAAACAAATTTAATCGATTACAAATTAATTTATAAAATTTGATCCATTACAAACTAAATAAAAATAAAATTATTTTAATTAAAATTTGACTAAAATTCAATTACGAACTAAATAAAAATAAAATAAAAACTTAATACTCCAAAGTTTTATTTTAATAAATTGAATATATATTTCCTCCAAAATTAATGAATCAGATTTATTGTTCATAACTTTCTTGCATTTATGAAGGCATCCGTTAACATGTTTACTTTTGAACATTTACCTAATCACATTAAAAAATTACTGTAAGGATATGTAATTGCCACGTTGAAATGATTAAATAGGATTAAACCATAACATCTAAATTAAGACATCCCCACTTATCTGGGCAATTCATTTTTACCACAAATTTTCTAAACTGTGGATGTATTTCAATTGTCCGTACGATTCAGGTTAAGCTGTCCACCCATTCTCTATCGCCAGTTGTCAGCCCATTCTCTGATCTGAAGTCACTTATTTCACTGGATCCCAAACTGTTTTCAATGGAATATGCACGTCAACTTTTCAATTTGATAAATGCAATGCCACTTACAAAAGGGAACGACTGATCGCCTCTCCTTCTTCTTTCTGTTATGCCCGACTGCGCATCAGCGTTGTCAGCCATGGATGTAACAGCTTTAGGGTAAATTTTAAATTTTATGTTTTTTTTATTTATTTTTTTTCTCTATGTATGTGAAAAATATTTACTTCGTCCTTGTTTTATTTTTTTTAAGAACACATGCCATATCAGGTAATCTCGATCGTTAATTAATCTATCAACAGTTGTGAGCCGTATATTCGATCAAGAAAGAAGGCAGCAGGTATTTCCATTGTGCAAATTTTTGAAACAAGTGTACTTGATGCATTATTATAAGATGAGACAGATGAACTTTTTTGTGCCTAATCTAAGTTATTCATAGTATAACTTAATAAATATTTAATACCTGAACGACAGATAGTCCCCATCATAATTTATTAGCGGGATTATAAATAACTTAATTGAAAAATGGGACTATCTGATATAGTCCCCATAAACTAGATATTAGATAGCATATTTGATAATTATCCCACTAATCATCTGATAACTAATAGTCCCATGGCAGATTATAAATAACTTACTGAAACAATAGGACCCAATTAATCAATTTAATTATAATAATGTGATTGATCTAATTAATCATTAATTATTGTTTAATAATTAATTATTAATTATTAATTAATAATTAATTATTCATTAATAATTTATTAATCATTTGTATTAATGATTCGTATTAATATTAATGATTAATGTAACGGTTATGTATATTAATGATTAATCTTTAATCATTAATTAATCAATAAATTATTAATGAATAATATGAATTAATCATCATTAATCATTAATTCATTCATTCATTTGATTAATAATCAATCGTTAATGATAATTATTAATTATCATTTAATTGTAATAATTATGATGGGATTAGTTAGCAGATTAATTGAGATTAGTATAATGATTATTGCGATTAGTTAATGTATAATCCCAATGTATAATCATTGGGATTATACATTAACTAATAGTTATCAAATGATTAATTTAAATATGGCAGATACTTTTGTTTAATGCGTTTACGGATAATTTATTAATGTCACTTTTGTATGATGGGGACTAAGTGAAGATGAGGTTAATATTTGTTTTTTTATTTAAATTCAATATATTTTTATTTTTATAATTGAAATGGTTAATATTTGTATTAATAAATTGATAGGGTTAATATTTGTTTTTAAAAATTGATTGATAGGGTTAATATTTATATTGGAAAGTTGTTGTAATTGGATTATATAAAATCCTCCTTCTATTTATATTATTATGTTTATGCCGAAAGGCGTATATCTATTGGCAATAGGCACAATTAATCACCTTTAAATCTAAAATTCTAATCTGATGGTTAACAATTGAAGATGCTGACATATTCTTAATAATATGAATGTATACATATTCTTAATAATGGTTGTATACTTAATATGAATGTATAAATATTCTTAATAATGTGAACATATCCACTATCCTCGCATTGTTACAATCACTTACCAACAACACAATATGTCGAATATCTCTCAATGTCTCATTGTGACAAACATAGCAACATTGCAATGTGACAAACATAAACTAACGTCGCAATGTGATGAACATAGCCATGCCAACGCAGTGTGGACAAAACATTGCAATGTGTTGAACACAAAAAACATTGAAATGTGTCGTACATCGATCTATCATCGCAATGTGAGGAAGATTTCATCATGTTGCAATGCGACACACATATCCTAATGTCACAATGTGACAAACATTTCCAAACATCACAATGTGATGAACATAACTTCCTCATCATAATGTTATGCAAATATCTTGTCGCCATAAGGTGACAAACAATGTCAAACATAGCCTCATCGTTGCAATGTGATGAAAATAGCCTCCTCGTCGCAATGTTATGCAAATATCATGTCGTCATAAGGTGACAAACAATGTCTTGTGGTTGTAATCTATTCAACATAGCCCCATCATCACAATAAATGCCATGTTCTCACAATATGATGAACATACGAAATTCATGTTCATCACATAGACATATGACATACGATGAACATACAATATTTATGTTCATCACATAACCACTTTTTACTTAAATTTCATCTTGTGGAAATGTGATGAACATAGCCCTACCATCAAACTATCCCTATCATCATCAATATGTGAAAAACATTATCCTATCATCGCAATGTTATGAACATATCCTCATCTTCTCAATGTGATGCAAATATCCATTCATCATAATGTTATGCAATGTGATGAACATATACATGGCATCGCAATGTGATGAACATAACCATATTGTTGCAATGTGATGATCCTATCCTTATACGATGAACATACGATGTGATGCACCTAACCATATTGTCGTAATGTGACGAACATAATTATGGTTGACCTTGATTGAACACAACCATATTGTCGCAATGTGATGAACATAGCCCCATCATTGCAATGTGATGCAAATATCCTTTCATGATATTGTGATGCAACTATCGTGTCATCTCAATCTGACGAGCTTAGCCCCTACCTTGCAATGTGACAAAAATGACGAACATAGCCTCGCCATCACAATATCATCAACATAGCCTCATTGTTGCAATGTTATGCAAATATCATGTAGTCATAATGTGACAAACAATTCCAAATTTTGCTATCTGAATGTTATTTGTAGTCTTGGTCAACCATGGTCATGGCCAGCCATGGTCTCCTATGGACAACAACTATAACACATGGTTAACCATTTTCAACCATGGTCAACCATAGTCAACCATTTTCATGGTCAACCAATTTCAACCATAGTGAAAGTCATCCATAATGAACATCAACCATTGTGAACGCCAAGAATGTGACAAACATTTCCCAATGTTGCAATGCCATGAAAATTTACTATTTTTTTATTGTCATGACTATTTCCCAACATCACTATGTTACGAACATTTCTCAACATTGCAATGTGACGAGCATTTCCCAACGTCGCAATGTGACGAATATTTCCCAACGTCCCAGTGTGATGAACATTTCTCAACGTCGCAATGTCAGAACACTTCGTGACACCGCATTGTGAGGAATATTTCCCAACATTGGAATTGACAAACATTTCCCAACATCGCAATGTGACGAAAATTTCCCAACATCAACCTTTGTATCATGGTTTGTCATGGTCATCGTTAATATTTTGTATGTATGTAATAATGTATTATGAATGTGTTTTTATTTTATTACTTTAATGTAATATTAAAACTTTAATACCTTTTAAATATTTTAGTGCTTTATTAATGTCCTAATTAATAATATTTTATTAACTTATTAGTACTTTGAAATAACAATTTCTTGCTATATGTATGGGAATTGAACTCAGGTGAGAAGGATAATAATCATTCCTCGCAACCATCCAAGCTAAACTCAATTAACATTAATACATTATTTATTAGTATATTAATATTATAGCAACATATTATTTATTAATATATAAATATATTATTTATAATGTATTTATATATTATAATAATTTATGGTTAATATATATATTAATATTTGCATAAATATTAATATATAATATTAATTATATTAATGTATAAATATACTAATTATGATATATTTCATTATAATAATGAGTTAATACATTATTATAAGGTATTATTTCTATAATATAGTACTACATTATTAATGTTACATTACTTTATTAATGTATTAATATTCTATTTATGTATTATTTTAATGGAGTATAAATACTTTATTAATTTATTATTACTTTAAATAATGTAATACTTTAATGTATTTTGAATACTTTAATATTTTTTTAATGTATTAGTGTTTTATTAATGTATTTTATTTATAACATTAATTAATTAATTAATACATTTATACATTACAATATATACATTAATACTTTAATTTAGACATTATATGAATACATTACAATATATATTATATATTATTGTATTAATACTTTAATTTTGACATTATATTAATGTATTATATTTAATTAATTTAGATAATTAATACTTTAATTAATATATTAAGTTAGTAATTTAAATTATTACATTAATACATTAAGTAATAAATTAAGTTATATTAAGTAATAACTTAATATATTGAATAGTTTAAATTAAGTAAGTAATAACTTACTTATTATTTAATATATTTAATAATTATAATTAAGTTATAATTTAATATAATCAAGATAGTAATTTAATTTAAATTAAGTAATAACTTAATTATATTTGGATGTATTTATTTATATTAAAACATTCAATTTTATTAAGTTGTATTATTGAATTTAATACATTAATACATTAATGTATTAATTTAAACATTATAATAATAAATTAATACATTAATTTAAATTACTAAATTAATTATATTAAGTAATAACTGAAATATAATTAATTAATATATTATGTAATAAGTAATTACTTAATACAACTTAATTTAAATTAAGTTATAACTTAATTATGTTAAGTTATATTAATAATAACTTAATAAATCAAGTAATTTAACTTAATACATTAATGTTTTAATTTAGTAATTAATACATTAAATTAGTAATTTAGAAATCATATGAATGTACTAATACTTTAATAGTATTAAGTATTAGATTTTTATTAAAATATTAATTATTTAATATATTAATATATTAATTAAATAATACAATAATTAATAATATATTAATACATTAATAGACATTATTACATTAATAATTTATTAATACATTATTATTATATAGATATTAATATATTAATTGTTGTTCTTATGGCATGTCGGTCATAAACTAGCAACAACCACATTAAGTAAAAAGTGGTTGATATACGCGGATCGGCATCATTTTTCAACCACATTAAGTAAAAAGTGGTTGATATACACGGATCGGTGTCATTACTTTAGAAATGTGAAAAATGATGCAAATCGACATATATCAACAACTTTTTACTTAATGTGATTGTTGCTAGTAATAATACATCTTAACTCAAATTATAAAACTTTTCTGCCTTCCAAGTTGACCATAGTTGTTTCTTTACAACCACTTGGCCACTAACCTATTCTAAAATTACAGGAAGCTATTAAGTTTGTCATTGAAATATCGAAGGTTGAAACCCATATTCATTTTATTTCATAGAATAGAAACGACTTCGCCATTAAATAGGCCGTAAAATCTAGTGATGAAAGTAAACTAATGTTTCCAAATCGAAGTCCCTCATTCGAAAAAGAACGAGCGGGCTCAACACATCTCTTTTTGATTTTCCCGAATGTTCGAGGAAATAATACTTTTGGTACGAATAATATAGGGTTCGGGGAACATGGAATGATAGAAACTAAGTACGATTTACATCGTCGCAGACAGACGCAACTTTCAAGAGATAGGGATTGGCCACCAACAGGGCTGGCGACGAAACCAACCATGAACTTTGGCTCACTTGAACTTTTCCAATCTCTAGATTTTCTAACAAATGCATTTGTTTGTTTGTTTGTTTATCTGAGTAACAATATGGTGAGAAATCATGACTGCTGAGGATATTCTCTAATCAAATTATTTTTTTTTTTGTTATTTTCAAGGAGGTTTTCACCCCATATTCAGTCATTGAAATTTTGCAAATAATTTCAGAAGTACACTCCAAACATGATTCATGACTTCTGAAAACATCTAAAACAAAAAGTGATTAAATTACATAATTTTTTTTTATCTAATTAACAGACATTGTTTAAATTACATAATTTTTTGTTCATTCGATCCATTAGGTGATTTGGTTTTTCCATAGATGACTCCATAAAAAAGACAACTATTGACATTGATTTAGGAATGGTGTAGACTTTTGTAGGAGTGTAGCAGAATGACAAGGTGGATATCATCCCTAATCCCTAATGATCATGGAATCGAACGAGTCCCTCATATGTCGCTTTTACTCATAAAGAGAGTCTCATCAGAGAGCCCGCGAAGAACCAAGTTGATAGAGATTCTGTCAATACCATTTTCAATCAATAACCCTTACCCATGCGCAAACCTTCTGTTATCCATAACGCTTCATGTGAATCAAAGAAATTAGCCGACACAAGCCATCAATATGATTATGAATTCAGTAGAAATTGATTATCGATCTTGAAAAAGGACATGAGTATGGAAGAGCATGTAAGGCATTGGAGGGAGAGCATGTCAAGGTTGGTGATGTCATGGTTGTTGAGGAAGAAAATTTTCGAGGACAATCTGTTCAACGAGAAAACATAACCCCAGACGCCTAGTCGATCCCACCTGTCTTAGTGCACTTGGATCGAATATGTCTATCACTTGCAAGCTTTCTCCTCTCTCAAGAACATTGAATTTATTCTCCCGATCGACCCTATTACTCCCTCCATGGTTCCCTGTAACACACCCGACTCCTAAATAACCTTTCTACGGATGGGGCATCAAATTTTTGCTTCCTCAAATCATCTCAAATTATATCTCTGAGGTCTTCATCCTCTTCTACAAATCTGTAGCTTTCTAATGACTGTTACCGGCTCTAATACAACCTTTGGTTCGCAATATACGACCTCTCAAAGTTATGTGCACAATATTAGTCGGGGTCTTCGATGTTCGGTATTGAACGCCCCTTTTCTTACTGCATGCATACTCCCTGAAGTCCCAAAATCTGTCCACGTGGCCTTGGCCATTGTTAAATGACGATGTTTGATGTTCGACGTTCAATGTTGAGATTGAATGTTCGACATTCAACGATCTACATTCAACATTCATTTTTCGACGTTCAGCAATCGGCGTTCAACGTTGAATGTACCTCTACTACACTAGACCCCAAATCTTTTGAACTCCCAATGTACCAGAGTCCCTGAGTCTTGATCGTATCATTAACCACATTGGCCAGGTGGTCACGCGACGAGGGCCAGGGGTGTCACATGTCCTCATTAGGGGGTGATACATGTCATGCTCTAATACGCATAAGAGTTTTGAAAAACATCCCTATCCCGGTGACACATGGAACTTTAGTTGCAGGTCGACATCACCCTGGATGATTTTAGTGAGCCACGTCAACTCCAAACAAACGACCTTCTAACGTCTCACGGTGGAGATCTCTCTAGTTTGGTCTTCCTATTGTTTTTAATAAGCTAGATTGAAATAGTGGATTTGAGTCAAAGCTCTTGATCTCTAATCAAGATCAATGGTTAAGCTCTACATAAAATTTATAAATAAATTTATTATCTTATGTAATAGACTAGCAACAAGATATTAATAATATTAATATGTATGTATATTTATTACATTAAAAATTATTTTTTCTATAGTATTTCTTAAAAAAAATTTATCAACAGATAAACATATATTGAAACAATTAATATTTATTATTATTAATATATTTATTCATATATTTGTTTTTACAAAAATATGAGAAACATTTGAGGACTTATAAAGACTTTGAGGATAAAACTGAAGAAATATTACCTGCAAGTTAATTTGTTGGGGAAGAGCTCTCATTTTGTGTGACTTCTTGTTACCATTGTTTGAGATGTTACATGTGGTTTTTTCTTCTTTTTGACTACCATCCAAAATTCATTTGGAGATGTTGAGGTATTTGTGATGCCTATAATTCCTGGATTGTCTTGATCTAGAGATTTTATTTTTCTTGATCGTATACCTCAAAATCATCAACTTGATCTACCTAGCATGCCTATGGCTAAGGAAAAGACCACATTCAGAGTCCCTCATCTGATACCTGAGGTGAATATGCCTATTACTTTGGCTTTTGAATGGATTCTTACCGCGATTCTTGAGATAACTAAGTTGGATGAAGAGGACAATTCGGCTGAGATGACTTTTCACTAAGGAGGTTGTCCACATTCCTTTGAGATTACTTGATGGTCGTCATTAGATCCCACCCACCAAGTGGATTTTCGAAGATTTCTATTCTTCCTATACCCTTTGGACAATGGGTTGCAAGGTGACCCATTTCAAAATAAGATCTGCAATGCAAGGAAATTGTCTCATAGTCTAGTTTCTAATACCAAGAATAGTTTTTACCAGTAAGGATAACTTCAGTTGAGAATCATTTATTGAAGTCCATTTCCACATAGATACAAGAAAAATGGAGGTGTTTTTCCTTGTAGTTTCATGGCTTGCAAAGTGGAACTTTCCCAAAGTCAAACATATGGCTTCAATAGAGGGTAAACCCCAAAAGTTCAAGGAAATATCAGGAAGTCTCACCCAAACATGAGATGAGTAGAGAATATTAGTAGCAGGATTGAAAGAAGGAGTCCATGGTTTCATGCACCAACCTGAGTTTCCCCAAAACCATGGAATTGAGTTGAGAATCAGATTTTGATCCTCTTCAATGTTGAACTCAAAAATAAATAATCATTTGGGACAAGGATGAATGAAATATTGCTACTACATGATAGAGATCCAGGTATCCAAGATCCAACTATGAGATAAGCTAACTTTGTCCATAAACCATTGAAACAACACACCGAACTCGTGGATATGTAAACTATGAAACTGAAAAAACCATTGCCAACAAAGAAGACATGTATTCGATGGAGGCCACTTGCACAGAGGAACCTAGCAGGGTTAAATCCCAGTAGTATCTCTCATGAGAAGGAACAACTTCATTTTTAATGTTATGTTTATTCATATATTAATATATTAATATTTATTAAATTATTATAATTATTATTAATATATTTATGTTAAGATAATTAATATTTATTGAGCTAAAGGATCTCTATAGTTAGGTATGCTGCAGATGTTCATGCTATGACAAATATATGTATAATACTATATATATATATATATATATATATATATATATATATATATATATATATATATATATATATATATATTAATGATTTAATATCAATGTATTATCTTTGACATAGATTCATCAATGTATTATACCAGCATAGATTCATCTTATCGGATTTATCAAGCACCCACCAAGAGGGATCAAATCTCTCTAGGTGAAGACCTAAGATGGATCTATGTTGGTTATTTATTATTATTAACATATTAATGTTAATATATCAATCTTGAGATAATCAACATTTATTATTTATTATTATTAACATAGAGATAATTGATACATTTTAAATTTTATTTCAATAATATTGAGGGTCAATGGACAACAACCTTTCTCCTATTCAAACAACTACGATATCAAAATTACTAATTTAATGTGCATACATATATAAAATTTTAACATCTTTTTAAAATTAAACTTTAAATATATAAACTTCAAACATTGTTGTAAATTTTAAGTGTTATCCTTGTTTATATGGAAAAAGATGAATAGTACTAGTATTGTAATATGAAAATACAATAAAAGTCAATGATATGGTTGCTTGATAGCAACAACATAACTACAGAAAATGCTAAATGCTTAACCTGTTGTTCCAAAGCTCTCATTTCCTTGATTTTGAAGCTCCCAAGCTCTCAAAATCATTCCCAACCAATTGGGGACCTTTTCTACCAGTTACCAAGCTCCCAAAATGTTTTGGAGTGGGTTTCATAGATGAGTGAGAATTCGTGAGCCATTCTCTTGCAACTATAATATTTTTAAAATATATTAACTTGTTTTAATGTTTTTATTATTGTTTATAATAATAGTAATAATAATTTAATTTTAAGATCAAGATATAAATTAATACAAGAATTCATATAAATTAATATAATATTAATTTTAATTTAATATAACATTTTAGTATAACATTAATAGAAATAATATAAAATAACTTTGAATATAATATAATACTAGCATATACCCTAAAAGGGTGAATGAGAATGTTGAAGTAATTTAAGATAGGTTTTCATATTAATGTTATTAATTGGAATCTTAAAAATATTTAAATTAAAATGATCTTATTAGATGTTGTTCCACTATTTTGATGATAACCTCCTACAATTAGTGAAAATATTTTACAATTTGAAAAGAGAGAGTTTAAATACCCATACACTCAATATTCCCCCAAAAGGGGAAAGAGGAGTATCGAAAATATGAAAAGAATAATAATATAAACATGCAGAATAATACATTCTATGAGTCTTAGTTGTTTGCATTGAACATGGACAAAAAAATGATACAAAAGACGCTGATTTGCCTCCCTATCATACTTAACTATGGGAAGAGGTGACTTGATAAGTTAGAAGAATGCACAATGAGGTTTCTTACAATTCCATAGTACATCATTCAATATGAGAGAAGATAAGGAATTATTTTAAAGAGAAACTATTTTCTTACTTTGTTGTCAAAATGGAATAAAGATCCAAGGAGTTTTAGGAACATGGCGTTGTAACATGCTATAGATAGTGCTCCCAACATTGTGCAAGTTCACTTGAAATTTCAACAATGCTCGCTATGGAATGACACCAACCATAGGGTATCAATATTTTTAGGTTTGATGATGACAATTGCTACCAATGACATGGCACAATGATAAAAAAATTATTCTAACCTTTTTTTAAATTTGTGGTAGAACTTTACAAACTTAACATCATTTGGCTTTTCCATAATGAGAAAACTTGAGGTCTTGAGAAATCTTTCACTATTGTTTGAGATTTGAAGGTAAGATACACAAGAAGGAAACAGGTTCAAGGAAGATAAATAAACAGTTCTTTTGTGGATACACCATTCCCTTCAAAACTACAACTAATACCCAAGGACAACATCGATGCTCGAGACCCCCAAAATCATTGATTCTTGGAGAGACAAAACCAAAACTATTTAAATATTAAATAAAAAACCCAGATAGGAAACCCCAATCCCACAAGCAGCACTAGCATAGGTCCCAATTTTTTGACAGGATGAAGCACAATCCCTAATGCCAAGACCATACGAAAATCAAAATTCAAGAAAACAATTCAATAGTCATCCCAATCTACATATATAAACAAAATTTACTTAAATTTGGTTGTGCTAGAAATATTATTATATATATTACATTTTATCAATGACTTCATCGAGAGAAATTTAGATAACAACATTTAAATTAAAATTTAGATAACAAAATTTAAATTTAAATTTACACATTAAGAAATTTGATCTCTTTGTGCATCACTGTTTAAGATGAATCTATGTTGATTATTATTAAAATAATATTATAGTAATAAAAAAAATTAAAAAAGTAAAAAATAAACTCTCACTTTTATTACGCCGAAAGGTGTACACCTATTGACAATGGGCATAATTAATGATCTTTTAACCTTATTTAGCCTTAAACCCTAATCTGATGGCTATGCATTGAAGATGCTAGCATATTCTTTTAACGTTCTCAACCTAGTATATAAACTAGCGTTGCATAGCATCTTAATCCAAAGAATCAGAAATATATAACAAATAGTCAAACTTAATATGAATAGGAAATGAGTACATGTGTCAATTATCGAGTCAGGTTTTCTTCGATGTTATCAATCATTTTTTTGTTTTTTTATGGGTGCTTTCTTGGTTCAAAAGAGTTCATAGAATCATTGTATAGAATGATGTCCTACCCTTTCTCCAAGATATAATAGTCGTTTTTTCCTTTAGGATTTAACAATTCTAGTATTCAAGTTATATATTTTTCTTTTTAAAAAAATAAATTTATTTAAAAAGAATATTTATTTTAATATAAAATATATTATTAATAAATAATATTATTTTCTTGAAAATGTCTCCTTTTAATATACATAAATAAAAAAGATTAAATTACATAAAAATGGAAATGGTATATTGAACAATTGCATTTGTAACCATAAAAATAACAAATGCATATGCAAAAACACAAATATCTAGTTCATTTGTAACTTTACTTGTGGCGGCTGCAGAAATGGGAGTAGCAATTGGAAGTGTAACAACAGTGATGGGAACGTTGTAAGTAGAAGAAGGAAGTGAAGGTTGTGTAAGATAAAATATATGAGGCAAACAAACACGGTGAGGCTACGTTGACTTCTTGATATTAAACGAAGACGGATTACATCCTTATATAGGAAAAGACTCTCCCGAGTCGGCTACATGCAAA
>SNQJ01S0253094.1:0-12706 GCA_010110895.2 Picea sitchensis | reverse complement strand
ATTATCTTGGAGAGTTAGAGATCATGTAATTCATAATTTAGTCTTGTAATGAGGAGAAGGGGATTCTTAGCTTTGATCTTTTCATTGTTATTTTTTTCATGCTTTGTCATTTGACTCTTGTAATATAATTTGAGATTGAGTATTGTGTGAGCTCACATATGTATTTTGTCATTCAACTCTTCACATGTTGTATTGCTTTCCTAGATTAATTTACTGCTTTCATAGTTAGTCTTTCAATGCTTTCCTAGATTAATTTCATTTCAACAATTTAGATTAGATTAGTTCTACTTTAGTCCTACATATATAGTGTGTGTGCTTCGTAAGCCTACGAACCTCGGATTGACAAATTAAATAGTTGGGCAAATACTACAACTGAATTAAACAACAATATTTCCGCCTAATAGGATTCACTATGCAACAAAATCTACATTGCACCTCATCGGATTCACTGATTCTGAATAAGCTAGAAATAACATTGATCGCAAGTCCACATCTAGTTACTCACTTAGTCTGGGTTTCGGGCCCATCTGTTGGCCGAGCAAGAAGCAAGATACTATTGCTCTATCTTCAACAGAGGTAGAGTACAGAGGGGTAGTTAACATAACCATTCAGGTTATGTGTCTACAACATTTTCTCACTGAGTTGGGCATTTAGTTTCATCGGTCGATCGTCATCTAGTGTGAAAACCAGAGCACTCTGAAGTTCTGTAGAGATACAATTTAGAGGCAGCGGACGAAGCACATTGAGATCCACATGCACTACATCCGGGACTTAGTACACAAGGGGATCATTGACCTACAATTCTGTCCTTCAACAGAACAGACTGCAAACATCTTCACTAAGACCTTGACTGAGCAGAAGTTCCATTCTCCGTGCATTCATCTTGGAGTGAAGGAAACAATTGCCTAGGAACTATCAGTTCCTTGTTTTACGTACATTGTACTTTGAGGGCGGGGTTTTCCCATGAGGTTTTCCCTCTTTTCTCGTTTATTTTAGTGTATCTTTTGTATTTGAGTACCTAACATGGCCTTGTTGTCAGGACCCATTCTTTATTTTCACCATAGTGATGTTCAGAGGGGGTGTTGGAGATACTTCACACACACACCTAGGAATTCTTTTTCCTAAGGTTTTCCCTATGTTTACTAGTCATTATTTAGTCTCCTATAGTCTAGGGAGAATATTCCTCTAGGATACTTCAGTTTGATCAGTTGAGTGGAGTCTAGATTCCACATTGGGATAATCACCATGCAACATTGGGATCATCACTATCTAATGCGCAATGTCCTTGGGATTATCACCAGAATAGCGCATTACTCATGATTCCCTGATATCCTCCTCACTTCACTTTGTTTCAGTTAGTTAACTAAAGACTGAGATACTAATTAACTCAAACTAGGGGGCAGTTAACTCCCGTAACTTCTTGAGAGACTAGACTAAGTGGAAGTTTACTCCCGTAACTATTGGTGTGTGTCCAGATCACTCTAGACCACCACTATGGCGCATTGGATTCTCCTCCAGTGCACATTAGTTGATTTATACATAGTATATAATGTGTAAATTATCATTCATTCATTTGGTTAATGCAAATTATTTGTTCTCACTCTCTCGTTTCTCTCTTCTCTCATTTTTCTACAAATTGTGTATGTTGTTTGCTAGCTATATCTTATCTGTGTAGGTTCATTCACATTTACACTTACCCCATCGAGGCCCACATGAATTTTGGTGCTTCATCTCCTAGGGATAGTTTTTTGGATGTCTAGGGTTTTCTTTATACTTTTTGATGCTAAAAATTCCTGGAGGCCTCATTGTAATGTGATCAGACGAATGTGCGTAGCCGCCACATCTCCTTTCAGAGATTATCTACCACCATTCGAGCAAGATTGTTTTTCATATTGCATTTTAAAGTTTTAGTAGATTTCTTTATTGAATAGAAGTTAAGTTCCAATGTATCTCTGCTATTATTATCTGTATATCTGTGTTAATATTGTAGATCCATGTTTCATTTCGTTTCTCTCATAAATTCAAATCAGTGGTATCAGAGTGGTCTGCTCTTCATTTGTTTCTTTGTGCATTTCCCCAACAAGGTCAGGGTATAAGCCGTTGGGACTCAAACCAGTTGAGTCTTTGCAATGTTGGCCTCGTCAAACCTGATGGCCGCCCATGGGGGATGAAAAGAGAGATGATGGGGCAAGAGACCCCTTTAAATTGTTTCTCGATGAAGCCCTCTCATGAAAAAGGAACGAGATGATGGATAAGTTTTCACAAATCCTTCGATGACTGCCAACATGAAACACATCTTCCTCAAGTGGAGGCGTCGCCCCCTTCAAGGTACAGATCAATTTTGATATTCCTACATTTGAAGGTCAAATAGATGTGGATGTTGTAGACAAATGGTTAAACCTTCTAGAAGGGTATTTTTTTGTCCACAAATTTTATGATAGAGAAAATATTACATTTGCACTCCTTAAGGTCGTTCCCCATGTCAAATATTGGTGGGAGACTTTCTGTGAGAAAAAGGAAACAAAGGGATTTACATTATTTGTAGTTGCACCCACTTGGGGTTCCTTCAGGGATGGTATGAAGGAACAATACAACCTTGTTGGAAGTTATGACAACTTGTATACAAGATGGACCACATTGTGGCAGGAAAGGGACCAAACAAGGCCAGATTTCACCAATGTCTTCCATACCTTGTGCACCAAGTTGGGTATCAAAGACTCTGAGTGACATTTGGTGCTCAAGTACCATGATGGTCTACATAGATACATCCAAACATAAATGGATTTTCTATACATCTCATTCTTGGGCGCGACCTATCGATATGCTGTCAAAATTGAGCAAAATCTTAAATGAAATACGCGACAGTTTGCATTTGCAAACCCCTCATAGCAGAAGCAGGGAAAAGGCAAAGGGAAGAGAAAGGATGAATAGCCTCAGGACAACCAGTCCAAACCACAAATAAAGAAGGATAATGGGAAGACAAAGAAAGACACTGGGAAATGGTGTGAGTTCCATAAGGGCCCCTAGCGTAAAACCGTTGAATGTCGCTCAAAGTATTCATTGGTGGTATAGATGAAAGCATATGAACAGATGCAGGATTCGACTCTGAGTCAGAACCAAAAAAATGGTGACCGATCATTGATGCATAACCTAGTGCCACCATTGCTACCACCAACAAGGTCTGACCCAACGAACCTGGTGAACCATAGGAAGGTGAGCGTCTCTTTCATTCACAGATGTGGGTGAAGGGTACTCCGCTACACTTCAATGTTGACAGTGTTAGCCAAATGTATCTCATATCAGTAGAGGTTTTAAAGTGGTTGGCTGTACCGACAACACCATAACCACAACCGTACACCATCGGATGGCACCGCCATGGGAGTGATCTTTGTGTTAGCCAACAATGTTGCCTAGACTATGGAATTAATCCCTTCAAAGATGAGGTATTGTGTGATGTCACCCCATTGAATTTTGTGATGTTCTTTTCGTCCATTCTTATTTATGGAAACACCATGATGTATATGAGTCTAGGCCTCATAGTGTTATTATTACTTTGGATAAGAAATTATACAGGATACCCGAGGTAGTCCCATCTACCTTCATTTCATTGATCTCTGCCAAGAAATGCATGAAGGTCATCTCTCATACCGGAAAGTTTGTCTTCTTCATGATTCGCGCTCAAAGTGAGTGGAAGGTTGCAACCACATCCATGGCCTTTGCGACAAGTCTCTCCATGTAGTAAAATAAAGTGGATAAGGTCATGGAAGAATACACATACATCTTCTCCTCAACCACTGGGGTACCTCTGCACTATCAGGTCAAGCACTTAATCGATCTGACCCCCAATACACCGCTACCCAATGGACCAGTCTATCACCACTCTATTTCAGAAAATGAGGAAATCAAGCGCTAGATCCAAGAGATACTAAAAAATGGGCACATCCACTCAAGTTAATCACCTTGTGGAAGCCCAATTGTGCTTGTGCAGAAGAAATACGGGGCCTGGAGACTCTGCATTGATTACCATGCCCTAAATAAAATCACAGTCAGGAACTGGTACCCAATTCCACGAATTGGCAATCTCCTTGACCAACTCAAGGGGGAAAAATACTTCAGTAAGATTGATCTGAAGTCCAACTACCACCAGGTCCCAATAGAGTAGATCGATGTATGGAAGACTACCTTCAAGTCAAAATAAGGTCTTTTTGAATGGCTGGTCATACCCTTTTGGCTTGACAAATTCCCCAACAACTTTCATGAGGATGATGGAAAATATCTTGCGGCCTTTCACCGATTCTTTTGTGGTGATGTACTTTGATGACATCCTCATCTTCAACAAGAATTGGGCAGAATAATTGTAGCATATTCAGTAGGTTCTACACACTCTGCAACAACACAAGCTATATGCAATTTTGGAAAAATGTTCCTTCGGCATGAACATGGTCCAATAATTAGGCTACATTATTGATTAGCATGGGGTGCATGTCGATCCAACCAAGATCGAGGTCATCTATGACTGACCAGCCTTGACCACACTCACTGAGCTTCATAGCTGCTTACGCCTTGCCAATATTTGTCGTAGGTTCATGTTGGGATTCTCCCACATTTCATGGGCCCTTAGCCAAGTGACCAGGGTCAGTGGGAAGGAAAGATTCATGTGGGGCCAGTCACAACATAAAGAATTTGATGATTTGAAGCAGTGCTTGTGCTCAGCCTCGGTGCTCTCATCACCCCACCCACAACAACCTTTTGATATTGAGATAGATGCTCCAGACTATGTTGTGGGCGCATTTCTCACTCAACATGGACATCCTGTGGCCTAACATAGTGAGACACTATCTGATACTATTCATAAGTACCCCACTTACAACAAATAAATATAGTCCATTGTAGAAGCCTACCTCAAGTGGAGGAATTACATTCTCAGGAAGGTGAAAATCATCCACACTAATCATAAGACTTTGCAGTCCATGCAGACACAAGGCAAATTGCAGAATGACTGCCAACATAAGCGGTCCACATACTTGCAGAAATTCCATCTCAACATCAAGTATAAGACAGGGAACACAAATCGCGTCGCAGTCAACCTCCAGTTATTGCACTAACCATGGTGCTACACTCCTACAAACATGAGACCTCCAGATGCCCCAAATCTATGAGATATATCCCGACTTCGCCACTACCTACCACATGTTGGGACGGATTGTTGTGTCATCTGGGCCATCTCTGTGTTCCATCGAGTGAGCAAGTGAAGCTGATTTGGGAATCTCACTACAGTTGGGTGGCATGACACTTCAGTGTAGAAAATACAGTGGCAGTGCTGCAACAACATTTCTATTGGTTGAAACTATGACAGGATGTCAGATATTATATCAGGTCCTTCACGACATGTGCCATTTCCAAACCATCCATTAAGAAACAAGGCATGTACACCCATCTTCCTACTACCAATAATCCCTGGGAATCCATCTTGATGGACTACATCTAGGGCCTTCCTTCAACCAAGCAGGGAAATGACTGTGTTTTCAAGGTTTTTGATCGATTTTCCAAGATGGTGATTCTGGTCGTATGGAAGAAGAGCATCACAGTAGAGGCCACTGCCAATATCTTCTTCAAACGATTGTGGGTACATTTTGGGATACCACAAACCATCATCTCTGATCAAGACAATTGGTTCCTCAACACATTTTGGTCGAGCCTCTAGTCACAGCTGGACACCAAGCTCACCAAATCCATGGCCTTCCACCCCCAGACGGATGGCCAAACCAAGGTCATCAATATGATGATCGTGCATATCTTACGCATGTACAATTCCAAGCATCTGCGCACATGGGATGAGAGTCTTCCCTATGTTCAACATAGTTACAACAGAGCCATACATAGCTCAACCAACCACAACCCCTTTCAGGTGGGGTTGGAATTTAAACCATTGGGTCCCATGGATGTTGCACTACCCCTTGTGTCCACACAGGAAGAATCATCCCATGCGCAAATCAAATCCAACAAAGCCACCCAGTTCATTGAATAAATATAGCACATCCGTCAACAGGTTCAGGATATTTTGCAGAAGTCCAATGCCAAGTACAAGAAACGCCATGATCAACATCGGGTGCCACACATGTTTCTGGTGTGAGATAAAGTTTGATTGCACTTGCAGAAAGAACGATTTATAGGACCCCATCAAAAGCTTATTTAACTCCAATATGGACCTTGTTATAGCACCAGTTGTAGGTTGGAAAGAGCCCGACCCAACCAAAAAACAAGTGTTATAACTTGGGAATCCTACACCCAATGTCACCTCGATGTAGGTCCTGCACTTCAAGGGTGAATAGGTCACTATAGGGAGGTGATCCTGATGACCCTAGGGGGATGGGGATGGATATGGAGATAATAGGAAGTGAATTCCCTAGAGGTCAAGTCTAAGTGGGATGAAATGTGGGAAAATATTCCTTGTAAGTCAAGTAATTGTTGCCTCAAAAGTATAGTACTTCTCCGGATGATTGTACCTGCCCGAGACATAAGAAAAGACACTTTGCAATGATATATGTTAGTTGGATCAGAAATTTAAGCTTGTTTTCCCCAATTTGCAGCAGTAGATGACAATTTATATCAGCAAATAAAACATCTAAATCGACATACAAAGATCTAAACTAGTTAAGTAAATCAATATCAAGATTAGCAATGAATATAGGCTAAAAAGTGGCACTTAAGTAGCAAGAGAAGATAGTTGTTGTAAATATGTATTTTCTGCAGAAAATTGCAGCCTTATGGCTGTAGCATTCAATGAAATGAAGCAGAAAAATCAACCATACAAAAGTGTCAAGAACTAGCCCAAAAGATGCGCCCTAGTTAGTAGAGTAAGTGAGTAAAATTAGAGAGCTAGTCTAGGGTTAGTTTAGGAGTTATGAGAGTGTTAGTGGCTAGGGTTATGCAACCCTAATGGTTGTAGGTTAAAGTTTATAAAATAAATTAGACTATTGGTAGAGAGGGTATTCCCTAGTGGGGGAAGACTCTTCTCAATGAGAAAATCAACTTCAAGCAAGAAAACTTTCAAAAGGTCAAAAATTACGTTTTCCAAGGCAAATATTTTATATCTCCAATGAAAAAAAGAGCATGACTAGTGCCTTTACTATTGGGTTAATGGAGCCAAATAAACAAGAGCTAGAGAAGCTACCTCCTTGGGGGTGTAATCCCTTTTACTTCCCAAGGCAAGTTTCTCTAGCTAGGGTTTACGCTAAGAGGGTGTATGCCCTTATACTTCTCTTAGAAAACCCTAGTGAAATCAATGAGATGAAGAAATAAATGATGAAGGCTATGGTGAGGGTGTATTCCCTTATACTTCCCACCTAGCTCCTATCATAACAATACTTGACTTAAAAAAATGATAGCATAATAGTAAAACACCATACCAAGATCAAGAGAAATGCCAAGATAAACCACCATAAGAGCTAGAGAGCATCATCCAAAGCTAGTGCTAGACCTCCTCCATCAACCATTCATAAATATAGCCATAAAAAAGTGCACACGAGATAAAAGAGCCAAGTATAGTGAAAAATTTAGACCAATTCCTCTCACAATGAGGGAGAGTTATGTTAAAAATGAGATCTTATGATCTCTATTTATACAAATGTCACCAAGGTGACTTTTCCACAAATTAAGGAGTAAAACACAATATTAGGGGTCAACAACCCTAATATTTCCCCCTTTCACAAAGTAATTCATTTAAAATTCACTTTTGCACATAAGAAAACCTTAATTTTAGAAGGGTGTCTCCCCTTTAGGGGATGCTTTTACACTTCCAGGAAGTCGTTGGTGTTGGAGAAGCATGGGTATGCCTCCAAAGGCCACATGTCAAGCATCTAAGCACTATCACCATGGTGAATACCCTCTTCTCCTTAAAAATTCCATGTGTCAAATGAATGGCACCTCACCACCATGCCCTAGCCCCCCAAGCATGACGTCAAGCTAAAAAATAGGACATTTTTCCCCTTCTGGGAAAATCATGTGGCAGGTGATGGCTGGGCTATGTCATCCAAGTCATCATCAAGGCCTTCCAAGTTTGATCTCTCTCATCTGGCTTGCGGTCACCTGGCATCCAACATGTGGGCTTGTATCCCCATGGAATCCCAAGCCAGGCTTGTTCTCCCAAAAATGTCCACCAACTAGGTCCTGCAAAGACAAATGGGAATGCCCTCCAAGTATCTCAAGTCATAACATCATGATAACTAAATCCAATCAATAAATAATCCATCTAAGCATGTGCATCAAAGATCACTATATCAAACAATTAATTTATCAAAAACACTATGTGACTTGTCAAGCTTGAATATGGGAGGGTTGACGAGGTGTCCTTTTGGGTAGATCTTGCCCTAGGTCAATGAGAGATTCCAAGATGTCCCTCTCTAAGACATGTAAAGTGTATGAGGTGGTTGGGGCCAAGATTCAATGGGCATAGGGCTCATGACATACAAGGGGTCGTAGTGTCTCATTAATGGGTGCCTTTGTAGAGGGTGTGTGGTACCTTCGTCCGCAATGCACTTTTTCCGAGCCCATTAATTTTCCTTTTATCTTTCTTTATTTGTATTTTATTTCAATATAACATAAGGAGATATTGAAGGTCATTTCCCTGGTGTGGTGACCATATGGTGGCAATGTCACCCACAAACACCTAGTGGAAATGAGAAGGTTGGATTGTGATGAGACCCCCTTTCTCTCAGTCATGCAAATGAGACCCAGTGCTCTGGTTTGGTGACTAGATGATGACAATTTCATACCACTAGATATTCATGGACGTGATAGGTCGGCTCATCCTTCAACTAACCTTTTAAGCATTCTTCATTATATTGTGGATCCCATTTACTCAAAGATAAGCATTTTATTGCTTTCTTGGGTGATCCTTGGGCGAAGCATATGGAAGGCTTATATAAGGATTTTATCTTTTACCCAACATCAACCCCTATGGGCCTTTAGTCCCTTCTTCCCATATAATGAGGGACAACCCCTTCTTGGGTCAATACACCCTAAAATCCCAAGAGATAAGGAAATGGAGGGGAATAATGATGGAAAGTGGCTAGTATGGTCAGGAACGGTACGATGGCTCATTAAAGGGAGTTCCTAGTAGCAAAACCATTTCCAAGAAAGATTACTTACTAGGGAACAATGTCAACCACCAAGGTGAAGCAGGGAAAAAGGCATAATGCCCAAACATATATCATGAAATCTAGAGCAATCTAAGATACAACATAATCAAATGGATTGAATTTTGAAATGATGCTCACCATAATATTGACTTGTACCTCATGGAGCAAGGCCCACTTCCTTCTGGAAGCTAGTTGATGTGGTGGATTCCTCCTGCAAAACTATGACCATCTGTGGTGGTGAGTGGGTTTTCCATCTGTGCAAAGGGTACTACTGGTCATGTAGTCTCTCAACACTCCATATCTGCAACCTGAGGGCCTCGAGATATAATCTCCTTAGTTATCCACAAAATGGGGATAACAAACCTTACACCATCACCAAGGCCATGGGTGAAAATACCTTTTAGATCAACATTCCCCCCTTCCTTGCCTTGCATCCAATGTTTAATGCAGACCTTTGTAACGTCCCCAACCACCCAACAGGCTAGGAAACTCCACAGAGGAACAAATTTATGCTCTGATAACATTTTTTAACACCCCCGTCCACCCAGGTCGGGCCATGATACTCCAAAAAATGCCCTGATACCATTTTTGTGACTGTTATCGGCCTTAAACCAACAGGTCAGGCCATGCCACCGAATAACTTTGCAGAAATATTCACATATAAAACTTAACAAGAATAAATAAAGATAACATCTGATATTCATATATATTTATATACATATCTATCTAATGCAATTTAAACAGCTATAACATTCTGTTCATGCATCTATTCATGAGGAAACAACATTAAAACATACATGCAATATATACAGACAATTCTAATAACATTATAACTTGATTTCAAGATACATATCATACAAAGAACAAAGAATTGGGTACTTATATTTTAATAGATGACCACCAACTGTGTGCATACCTTCCACAAACCTCCTATCCTTAGACCAAGCTACTCATCACGCTCAGTAGTGGGCCACCCCTGAGCTGGGACTAAACTCCATCGGGCAAGGGATTCCTAGGCTTGGCAAGGACAACAAGAAAGTCACACAGATCAACAGGAAGGATTTTCTCCCAGGAGCCACTTACGCCCACAACCCACAGACCATCATTCCCTACACGTCTATCCCACCCCAGAAGTGTACACCTTCACTATCAAAATTCCATCGACTGCCCACCTCCCTTCCAGGGCTTCAACAACAGGCTGGAACGAAAGTATCAGAGTACTGTAGCTGCTACGAGACTCCCTCCAAGATAACTCACTTCCTCAACACACTCTCTCACCTGGAGAGAGTTGCTCATAGGCTTGAAAACTTGCTTCTTAAATCCAACTCCTTATAAAATACAACAACAACATTCGGCTAATGCACAGGTATTGGCAACAACTGAAAATGGGTAAGGACATAGAATATGGTAGAAAGCCATTCTCAGCCAAGGAACTGCGTTGGTAGCAACAACCAACCGTTAAGACACAACATAGGCTCATTGGCCTTAGAATTTGGGCTCTTCGGCCTAATAAACACATAAGTCTTCCAACTTATAAACACTTGCCTCACTAGCCTATAAGAATAATTACAATTCAGCAGGGGCTCGACCTTGGGGTGTTACAACCTCCTTCGACCATACTTTCCACCCTTATTGGACACCTAAGAGATAGCAGAACAGTTGGCACCGACAAAGCTCAACCATGGTTGCATGGAACATGCATCCAATGATCAGATCGTGGACACACATGTCAAGGGCACTCACCAATAGAAGATTCAAATTTATCATATTGTCAAAGCGGGTCATCTCCTGCACCAAGGAAAGTGGCTCGCCCGGGGCCAAATTCAACAAAAAATTCCTCATCTGATGGGGGAATTCAACCTAATGGAGACCATTGCTTCCTAAGGAGGGATGATTTATCTAGGTGGATATTAGTGGCCACCCACCTCTTCTAGCTAGCTCACATACAATTTTCATCTTGGTAGTTACATTTTTCATCTTGGCATATTTTTTCTAGCTTTTCGGGTCCTAAACTTTTGGGGCCGTTTTGAAGTCCTAAAAAACATTTTTTGGGCCCACCATAGTCACACTATATACAAATTTGAAGTGTGATGGAATAATGTGTATTCCTCAGATATAACTTTCCAACAAGCTATCGTGCACCTAAAACGAAGATCGTATGCAAAAGTTACGACCCCAGAAAGTTGATGTACCAACTTACCCCATTGGGGTCCACATGACTTTTGGCGCTTCATATCCTAGGGTTAGGTTTTTGGATGTCTAGGGTTTTATTTTTACTTCTTGATGTTAAAAATTCCTAGAGGCCTCATTGTAATGTGCTCAGATAAATGCGCTTAGCCGCCACATATCTTCTAGTAGATTAGCTATCACCATTCGAGCAAGATTGTTTTTCATTCTGCATTTTACAGTTTTAAGAGATTTCTTTATTGAATAGAATTTAAGTTCCAATGTATATTTTTTTATTGTTATCTATATATCTATGTTAATATTATAGATATGTGCTTCATTTTGTTTCGCTCATAAATCTGGATGATATGTTGATTGGTTGGGATGTGTGCAAAATGATGTTTGATGGCATAATTGTTTTTGGAGGAACAGAGGAATATTTTGAAAATCAAACAAAAGAGTGTTAGGGGGTCCCAACCTATTAGTTAGTATTTATTATACCCTTATTATTTATTATTATTAATATTTAATTATGATTTGTCCCTACTTAACTAAAAGTTATTAAAATAACTTAACTAAAATTAGTTGAACCAAAACTACTTTTGGAGGAATAAAAGAATAATTGAAGGGACAAGCAGAGGAAGAAGGAGAGATAGAGACAAAAACTATGATAAGTTTTGCTCTTTCTCTAAGGTGAGATTACATTACCACTTTATTCATTTCTGAAATACTTAAAGGCTAAAGACTTCTTGTTGATAATAGGGTCTCACTGAAGGTGGTAATAAGGAGGACCAAGAAGCATTGATTATTGACATGCTCTGTATGGTTTATCATCTGTTTTTGATAGTATGCAAATTCTTATTGGATTTATGAATTGATTTTCAATGCTAATTAGGAATTTTGTGCAGAGTCAAGGCAGTGGAGAATGGTGGCTTGTTGATCCAGTTAATTTTCAATCTTGGTTTTACTTAGAAGACATCAATCATCTATGTGATGATGTAACCTTTGAGTTCTAAGTATTTTCCTAGTCCTTACCCATTCTTGGTATGAAAGAATATATTTTGAAGTATTCCAGAATTGAATGAATAAAATCACTTGATGATTTTGAGGTCTCATTTTGGATTATATGTGTGATCGTATTTCAATTTTTTTCTTTTTTCATGACTATTCATCAAATTGTTATATTTTCTTATATAAATATTTTATTTTTCTTTATCATAAGACAACATAAAAGACAACATTGATCTCAAGAACATATTTCTTGAAGATTAATTGATAATTTTGCAAAAGGGCTATAAACATAGGGTAATAATCCCGACTATCTTGCCTTATCCTAGCAAGATTCGAAAATGTTGGTATTAGGATAGCCACTCCTTTTCATCAACACTATCTTGCATGGG
>SNQJ01S0253092.1:0-12706 GCA_010110895.2 Picea sitchensis | reverse complement strand
TAAAACGTATATCACATCTTCGTGACACGTAGTGTCACGAAGTGTGAATGGTGAAGAGTAGTCGATCCAGGTTTATCATTATGCTCTCGAGTGCTCTCTGGCGATGACTCCAGCTGGCCTGTGAACCTTTCTGTCCTTCATTCAAACCATAACGCACACCATAATGCACAACTCTCGAACGGCTCCATTGGTACCTCCACGGGTGCGAGTTGGTACCTGGTACCGGCATCCTGTTCCAAAAATAGCAGTGGTACCTAACCCAAGTGATATTAGTCCATTATCAATTTAGAGCATTAAAGTGCATAAAAATAGATGGAAATGAAAAGATACCTTAGGTGACCCCTTTTGCATGGTAGAGGGTTGTTAAGTATGTCAAAATGAGGTCAAAAGGGTGGTACTGGCATATGAATGGAGGTCTGTAGTATATAATATAGGAAAAGATCATGGTCAAAACCGGGGACCAACAGCAGTAGGAGGAGGATGATCTTTTGGAGTGGTCGGAGCAGAGGGAGGGGGGCGAGTTGTGGGGGAGTGAGGTGAGTTGAAAGGGCTACGAAAAAAGACACCAGGGAGGCTGAGGAGGGCATGAGTGAGTAAATTATTGACCACCCAGTAGATGTGTCAGTGACTAGAGGTGAGAAAATATGTTGGGAGGGAGTTAGACACCTCTTCTTCCCAGTCATCGAGCAATTTTCGCAGGGAACCCGGAATAGAGCAGTCGAAGCCATCCTGGTTGGCCAGGAAGAGTAGGTGAGGACGTGTGTCTTCCATGACCACTCTATCCTAGGGCAGGGGTGGCACATCAATGAGGAGGCATGGGAGAGAAATTGGGAGGGCAAGGAACAGAGTCTAGCCTCCATCGATCTCTAAGCACAGAGGGGCAACATCGTAGGATCGTAGAGAGCTTGTCTGCGAGGGAGGCAATGTGAGAGTCAGGTGAATGAGTGCATGTGACCAGAAGAAGAGCGTGAAGGAGGGGGGATCACACCTGATGCCATTATGTTCGTCAGAATATTGGATCGTGGGAGATGAAAAAGGTTGCAGAGAGTGTGTGGGCGAGGAGCAAGGGCCATGGGCGTAGTGAATGTGCAGCGCCTCAGGGGGAGGGTAGTTAAGGAGCATGAGGGGTTGGTGAGGTGGCATGCATCCAGTCATCACAGAGCATGCCAAGAGCGTAGGTGTGGACGTGGTCACCTGCATCCGGGGTAGTGGAATCCTTGAGTGCCATGTCGATACAAACTTGTCTGAAGGAGGGAGTGGAAATATCCTCTATGGTAAAATCCTGAAGGTCAACATTGTCCAGAAAGATTTCATTGGCAAATGTATCATTCGGGGAGTTCGCCTTGCGTCGGATGTGGAGGAGGGATATTGGGTCCCCAACATCCAAGAGTTGAGAAATATGTTGAAGGCCCTAGTCCAAGTGCCAACTAGGAGAGAATTTTGATCTCTGAGAGCCATTTTTCATGTGAGTATCCAGAGAGAAAATAAGGTGGGAGTCGCCTTCAATTAAAAGAGGGAAAATTGCATGTTTCCTGGATTTTAGAGACCATGGAGGAGACCTGAAAGTTCTGTTGCATTTTTATTGTCGTGCCCAATGTTCTCGTGATAAAGACAAACAATAGCCCTTGTGTCAGTACATAAAACACCTTCAAAACCCGCGGGTCCAAGATTACCTTTTGAGGCACCATCAAAATTTAGTTTGAGGAAACCAGAGGGAGGGGGCACCAATGATCTAGACTGTGGGGGGTGTTGAAATAGATCTCAAAAATTTTCATCCTTAGGGCCTAGATTTTTATTTTTCAGGTTTCGGCTTTCTGAAAATAATTTTTTTGTCATTTCTAAATTCGCAACGCCTTTTATCATTTCTTTTTGAATAAATATGGGAAAACGTTTACATAAATATAAGTTTTTCAAATGCTCTTTGAAATTATTTAAAAGGAGTTTAATTTTAAATTCGCGAGTTTTTCATTTTAAACGTTAAAAAAATCGGGATTCGGGGTTTTGTGTAAACAAATGATTGATGCAAATTGAATCATGAAACCCCGATCTCTGATTTCCTGACGCATTTAAATCTTAAGTAAAAGCACGAATTAATCTAATCTCTTCTAAGAAATATTAAGAGTTAAATAATTATGTCGCGATTTCGGCATTCACAGTTCTATGAGAGTGCGTCTCTTGTCATCGTATTTCCCGAAATCCCGATTTCCAAAATTCCAATTCATAATTCATGATAAAACTAAATTAATCCTGTTTTGGCCTTAATCTTTATTACTTAGTTAATTAAGAAAAGTTAAATCATGATTAAAAGAAACACGCCATCGCAATTTCGTGATTTCGGGATTCGCGATTCCGTGAGAGCACGTCTCATGTTATCAGGTTTCCCGAAATCCCGATTTCTGGAATTCTAATTAACGAAATCCTGAGATGGTCTAATCTCGATTAATTAGCATACTAAAAACGTTTAAGTCTTAAATAAAACATTGCTATTTCGCGATTGCGTGATTTTGGCGATCGGGTTTCTTCGATGACATACCTTTCGACATCACGACTTCCGAAACCCTGAAAAGAGATGTTTTCAGATTTAATTCATACTTAATACTAATAAATCTTCTTTCCAAAACAGAATTAAAGTTAATCTTTCTTTAAATGTTCATTAATGTGTCGTTGTCCGATTAAGTAAGTTTCTATTTTTGAAAATGTCGAGAGAGACTAAGTACGGATATTAAATGCATATCTCCAAAAATATCTTTTGCATTAAGAGCTTTAACTTCGTAACAGATGTACAAATCTCATTATTTTTATGATATATTCGAAGTAAACGTTCGAAACGTCTGTATTTGCATTCTAAATCTGAGCTTATTCATCCACTTTCTGTGATAGGTTCTCAAGTCAAACGCAGAGCTATGGCACCCAAAAAAGCACTGAAGAAAAACGAAGAACCACAGGAAGGTGACATTATCTCTGATACTACTCCACATGCCATACACTCCATCAAATCCTGGACTCAGATTACCGAATTGCTGGAGGATGAGTTAAAGTATGCAGACCCTGATTCTGAAAATCATCTACGGGACGTTGCTGAGTCTGAACTTCATAAGGTTGTTGTGCGTCCGAGGCTGGTGGATTATACTGAGATGGTCGACTGGGCTCTGGATAAGGTAGATATCCCAACAAGGAGTATTCAGAACGAGCAAGGAGCTATCGTCGGCTCATTTCGGCCTGAGCACATTCAAGTAATGTATAAACTATCGCCGAATTATAAACACACCTTTAATGCTGAATTTTTAGCTGAATTTTAGAGAAAAGAATGTATTGAGGCAGACCAGACATACCCCGACATGATTAAAGGATGGGCAAGGTATGAAGCAAAATTTAGGGCTGATTCTCATGGGATTTATGCTACAGCTTCTTTAAACGAATATATGGTTTATGTAGCCATGATGTTATGCAGACTTTTCGGGAGAAAAGATCCCTGTCACTTTCATGCAGACTGGGTACCCTTCTTAGAAGATGTTGGAAATGGAAATGGTTTTAAACTGACATAAAATTTTATCGGATAACCTGACACAAGAAATTTTAAATTATAAAGCAGCCAAGTCAAAGGAACAACCAGTGTCTTTTTATATGTCTGCATATATTATGGATGTTATTTGTTTTATGACCCCATTTCCATTAATGAATTGGAATTGGAGTGTTTCCTGCCCAGAGCCTGTTCATAAATACCACTCAACCCTCTAGGAAGAAAATGCTAAGGAAGCATTTTACGAAGTTTGTCATTTTGTCATTATTCCTATGCACAAATTATTTTTTGGATGCGAACCCCCTCGCATTTCTAATGCAGTCATAGAAAGTCTTAAATCTGTTGCCGACTGGTTTATTGAGGAAAATTTTTCCTATATTAGGGTCTATGGTTGTTCCATTCCTCCTCACACACTCCCGAAATTCTTACCAGACAGATTGATATGCAAAGAAGTAGCTCGTCAGTTAGCTAAGAGTGGTATTGGGTTAGAATTAAAAGCACTTCAAAAAAAATCCTGGCCAACTTTCCCTGTTCATGTCGGGAAATTTACTTTATCAAATTTGGGACATTCTAAGGTAGAGGCCGAGTCATTGGAAGAAGTGAAGCTAGTAAATATTGAACACAGAAAATATGACCCCTACCAAATAATAAGTAGGCATTACATACATTGTAATTTAAAGGCATATGAACATGAAGTCTTTGTTTATGATGATATTTTTAAAGATGTTAAGTCTTATGAGGAAGTGTTGAACAGAGTCCAGGCCTTGCCACCTGACTCACAGGCTGGGTTTGCATCTTTTCAAAGTCATAGGCCTTGCCTACCTAAAATTTTACAGGGTGAAATTCCGACCCCATTGCCAGAGCAGGAATAAACCCCTCCAGGGTTCAAAACTAATACTCAGGGTAAAGAAAATGACA
Source organism: Picea sitchensis (assembly GCA_010110895.2). NCBI lineage: Eukaryota > Viridiplantae > Streptophyta > Pinopsida > Pinales > Pinaceae > Picea > Picea sitchensis. The sequence continues at coordinate 8,268 of SNQJ01S0253092.1, read as the reverse complement.
AAGATAAGTTGAAGGATGCTGAAATACCTACTCAAAACACAGAGGGTTCTCAGATAAAAGAACCAGGGATAGAGAAAGGAAAAGGACTGGAAACAAGTCCAATAATTCTTGACGATGTTCCAAAAAAGATTGGAGGAACTGCTTCAAAAGAACTTGGTAGTCCTATCACCTCTTTAACTGCATTACAGTCTACTTTCGGAATCCCTCATGAAGGATTTTTGTATGTCAGTGACCTAGAGCTGATTTCAAGAGATGAAATCCCCTCGTCGGATTATTTTTTCAGCAAAAAGCGAAGAGCAGTCTTGAAACAAGAAATTCATCCAAGGGGAGAAGGAACGATTAAAAGGCATAGAGTTACCATAGATGGAAAGAAACTCAAGGAAGGAGAGTTCGCTACAGAATTAGCAGGAACAATGGGTGCTATAGCATCAGCTAATATGTATTCTGTGGGAAATTTAACAACTATGCTTGAAGAGAAGGATCAAACAATAATCCAGTTGCAAGACAAAATAAAAGAAAGTGAAAGAAATATTGCTTGGGGAATACAGAAGGGTCTAGAACAAGCTAGACTCAAAGATATGCAAGAAATCCAAAAAATAAATAAAGATTTGGATGAGGAAAAACATTTAATACAGGTCACACAGGAGCAGGTTCAAAAGCTAGGAGAAGAAAACAAACAGTTGCATGATAAGATTATTTCTATTACTAACCAGGTAGTTGGAATTGAACATTTCAGGACACAGGCATTGGAGATATATGCAAGAATAGAGGAGGAACAACAGAAAGTATTATTGAATCTGGAAGTAAGTCAGAATTATTTTCAGGAATCAAATAAGTCTTTAGAAAATGTGTTTCAGAAAGAAAGAGAGGCGAAAGCAGCTAGGACAACTTTTCATAAAGCAGTGGCTTCCTCATCAAAGGAAGAAATTGAAAAGACTTAGAAATTATCTATTTCTGAACAAATTAAAGGAGATATAATGATTAAAGTGTGGGAATCGAATTTGGCTGAATATAAATGAATCACAAGAGAAGTTAATGAAGATTGCCAAGGAATCTTTGATCTCTTTGAAAGAGATTCATTGAATATCAGAATAGATGGTTGTTCTGGATTGTTAGGCGAAGTCAACATTGCCAAGCATCAGCTGAGGTTTAGAGAAGAGCTCGAGGAAAAGAAAGCAGAGATTTCAAACATCAAATTGATCAACATCACAGAGATCGACAAGTGGATGGTGACTTCAAGTTTAAAGCTGAAAACTGTTAATTTCACAGAAAGAATGATAGAAAGTCGGTTGCCCGAATTACAGAGGAGATTTTTCTCATTTGAAGCAAATGAGATACCCGAAGCTCCCAGGATCTTAGTAAATTTTTTGGGAAAATGTGTTCAGTGTGTTGATGCAGAAAAAGGAAGTTCATCAACGCAAGCTTGAAACCTTTTTTTAAATGTTTTTATTATTAGAAATTAAAAAGAAATTGTAAATGGTTGACATTATTTTTATGTAACCGTAATATTAGGAAGTTGGTTAATGACCAACGAGAAACTTTGATGAAAATGTATAAATATAGTTTCTAGAGGCTGAGAATGGGCTTCAGAAATTTTGGAAAGAGCTATTTTTGTAATATCAGTTTTGAAATACATCAGAATATAAATTGCAAACGAGATTTTGGATCCTGCAACTTTGTAACTATGTGTCTTCTCCCTGTTTATCATACTCTGTTGAATTTTTCCTTTTAATGTTATATCTAACAAGTAAATCAATTTGAAGCTATATATATATCATTGATTTATATTTCAAATTGGTTTGGATGTCAAATGATTTACAGTTTTTCCTCTGAAATCGCTTTTAGTAATTTCAAGACCTGTGAAGATTTTGTTCCTTAATACTTAACCCTTGTTAGAAACTTCATCTTTTCTTTCATTATTGTCTATTGAAATATAAGATTATTTCTTGATTAAAGCCTTGTATTTCTTTGTAGTGTTTATTTGTTATTTACAATTCTCAAAATTGTTACAAATCCAGGAAACGGCCTTGAATGTGTTTACATTACTGTTTTAGATTTCAAAATTATTTTCCTTGATCGCATCTCTGGAAATCTGAAGTAACAAATTGATTAAAACCTTTTTATAAATAAATACAGATTTATCCTCCATGATTGTTCCAAGTGCTAGACAACCCAACATTGAACCCGGACTCCAAGATCAAACTAGCATAGCTTTAAACCTATTTAACACAATTTTAAAGACAGCAACCAATCAAGTAGAACTAGAACGATCATGGGCTGCTATTGAGCGTGACATTAGCATCCAAGAACAACAAGAAGCAAGACAAAGACAGTTGAGAAACTGATTTTTCCTTAACCTTCTTTAAAATTCTTTTTTTCTAAATCATTCTTTTAAAAATCATTTACGGATGCCTTGACGGTATGTTTTATAGCCTTAAACATAAACTCAAGAACAACAGGGGGCTCTCATGTGGGGGTCTTTGGAAGGGTGGGGAGTTCCAATAGTGTCAGGGTGGATGTCCCATCGCTGAAGGAGTAAAGGTTCATTGGGCGGAGCTTTGAAGTCAAGGTCAGACTAGCAGTGCAGAAGGACAGTCTCTAACGACTGTTTTTTAAAAATGGTCCAGAGGGAGTCTTCAGAAGAAGATTTATCTTCAAAAATGTGTTGGTTGTGCTATTTCCATATGTTCCAGACTAGGAAGTCGGGGAGAACCTGTCAAAGACGGTTCATAATTGGATTCTGATAGGGATTGTCGGCCCAATTCTTGAGGGTGTGAGTGATGTCACCATGAATTCGATTTGAGATCCTGTGGAGGATCGCTACTTTGCCCCATAAATTGTTGGAGAAGGTGCAGTTGTTGTTGTTACAGAGAACACATCTCGGGGGGGCATAGAATCCTCTTTTAAGGATGTTTTCTAAGGTGAGGATATGTCTGTGAAGAACCTGCCAAAGAAAGATTGAGATCTTTGGCCAAGTCTTTAGAGCCCAGAGCTTGGCCCAGCCTGGGTCAGGAGGATCAGGGACGGGGTGAATGAGGAATTGGTAAGCCTATTTTATGGTGAAGGTTCCCCTTGGAATATAATCCCATTTGAGCTTGTCATTGTCCGCATTGATTCTGATTTTTTTATTGCTGACATTTTGTACGATTTGATTTCTGGTTTCTGGATGCAGATGAGAGAGAGAAGTATGGAGCGATAGCCAGTGTCTGAAGTGTTGCGTGTTTGTGGTGTGCCAGTATTCCTTGACCTTAGGGATGCCTTGATTTGGAATATTATGTTTCATTTCAAGGGTTGGAAGTTGTTTCTAAGAGTCCGACCAGAAGTTTGCTAGGGCCCCATTTCTGATTTCCCAAAAACTGTGTTGTTGGATAAGGTGGCATTGATGCTTCACCGAGTTCCAAATGAGAGAGACTTGAGTGGTATGGGTGAAATGGATAAGGTTGTGAGGGTCTAAGTTTGGGGCGTATTTTCTATGCCATATTTGTGCCCAAGGGGTGGATGTGTTGGATATCCAGCTCCACCAAGTTTTAGCACTGAGAGTTTCATTGCTTTTTGTAGGGTCCCTGAGGCTAAGGCCGCCTATATTATTTGGTAAGTAGAGGGTGTCCCATTTGACCAGATCCCATTTGTGAGTGTTGTTGTCCCCTCTCTAGAGAAAGATGCATTGTAATTTCCGAATGGATTTGAGCACCCATTTGGGGGCAACAAGAATAGAGAAGAGATACATCGGCATTGTCTGCAAGGTAGATTTTAGGAGAATGAGTCACCCTGGCAGATTGAGAATTCTGTAAGTCCAAGAGGATATTCATTGAGTGATTTTTTCTAGAAGTTCCTTCCAACTGGAGTTCTTAATGGTTGAGGTGATTAGTGGAGCTCCTACGTATTTGGAGGGGAGAGAGGAAGTAGCAAAACCCAAGGTTCTGGAAATGGTTCTTTAAGTGAGAAGGGGAATGTTGAAGAAGACTATGAGAGATTTGTCCAAGTTTATAGTGGCGCCTGAGGCCTTCGAGAAGGTGTCAAGCATGATTTTGAGGGTGTGTTCTTCTTGGATGGAGGGGTGGGCTAGAAGGAGGTTGTCATCCACAAATTGTTGGTGTGTCAGAGGTTGAATGTTGTGTAGCTTTAAGCCTCTAAGAGTGCCATTTGATGTGGAATTTTTTAACATTCGACTTAAACCTTCGGCCATGAGGATAAAGAGAAAGGGGAAAAGGGGATCTCCCTGACATATTCCATGTGAGGGGAGGAAGGCAGGGGAAGGAGATCCATTGACAAGAAACAAAAATAAGGTAGAAGAGAGGAGGGTCTTCTCAATGTACTCCCAGTTGAGGCGATCAAAGGCTTTGGATAGGTCTAGTTTGAGTAGCATACCGAGTGTCTTGGTGGATTTTATGGAATGAATGACCTCATGTTCAAGAATGATTCCATCCAGAATCTTCGTGCCCTCAACATAGCATTTTTTCTCAGGAGAGATAAGCAAGGGAAGAAGAGGCTTTAACCTGTTAGCTACGACTTTAGTGATGATTTTATAGATAACATTGCAGAGTGTTATGGGTAGATACTTACTTGGGACGACCACATTTTCCTTTTTGGGGACCAGGGTGAGGAAGGTGGCATTGAGGGAAGGGAGGACCCACTGACGATTACGTGATTCCTACACAATGTCGAGAATGTCCAACTTGAGTATATCCCAGCAGGCATGGAATAAGTTGATAGTTAAACCATCTGGCCTAGGGGATGTATATTCCTCCATTTGCATGACAAAAATGTCCACCTATTGAAGAGTGATTGGACGCATGAGGGAAAAGTTGTGTTGATTGGTGACTATGTTGGGGATGTGGGAGGTAACCCTGTGAATGGAGTTGCCTATAGAGAAATTCTCTTCTGTGAGAAGATCAACATAGTAGGAGACCAACTATGTCTCAATGTCCTTATGGTTTTCAAGCCTTGTGCCATCTTCCATTCTAAGGATGGAGATTATGTTGTGCATTCTGTGATGGATAGTAGATCGGTGAAAGAAGGAGGTATTGTGTTCACCCTCTTTTAGCCAGGAGATTTTGGATTTTTGTTTCCAGAGTATTTCCTCTTGCTTGCATCTTTCTTCAATTTGGGACTGAAGCTATGTTTCTTTGTGTGTGAGAGTAGTCAAGCGACCTTCGAGGATGATCTGTTTTTGAAGGGACTCCATGTCCTTTTCTAGAGTGGTTTTAGTTGAGAAGTTGTTCCCAAAGTTCGTTCTATTCCACTTCTTCAGATGTTTCTTTAGCCTTTTTAGTTTCTGCTGGAATCTATATATTTTAGTGTGACCAAGGCGGTGGGTAGTTGACCACCATTGTTGGATCATGGGTTTGAAGTCAGGGCTAGATAACCAAAATTTCTCAAATATGAAGGGATGGTGGTGATCCTTATCATTTTTTTGCCAATGAAGGCAAATGGGCCAATGGTTAGAGCCTAAGGAGGGGAGGATGGAGGAGAAAATATCGTCCCCGACTGTTGCAATGTCTTCAGAGACTAGGAATCGGTCAAGATGTGAGGCGATATGGGAGTTTCCTCTGCATCAGTTGTTCCAGGTGTAGATCCTATTGGTGGGATCCATATCAACCATTTCATTATTCTCAATGAACTTTTTAAAGTTGTTGTCCTCCTACTTGAGAGTGCGGTTCCCCCCCTTTTTCCCCGCAGATTGGTAATGTGGTTGAAGTCAACGACAAGGATCTCATTCTTTTTGGGCTTTTCTTGATTTTACCAGTCCATACAATTGAGGAGATTTTTTTTTTTATCAGTGGATTGAGGTCCATATACAAAGGTGATGAAGCCATGCATGTCCATGCCAATGAGGTGGTAGGAAGCTGAGATGGAGTTTTTGGTGGTGGTGAAGTCATTAAGAGTGATATTTGAAGGATCCCAAGTGATTGCAAGTACACTTGAGGCTCTGTCATTATCCACTTCAATGGATTTTCTATTTTTCCAGAGAGGAGCTAGCAGAGTTTGGAGAGTATCGCTAGTGCTTTTGTTTCCTAAATCATGAGGATTGTGGGTTTTTCCTGGTAGATTTTTCTTCAGAGGATTCTGTATTTTCTAAGACCGTATATGCCCCTAACATTCCAAGCGATGACTTTCATTAGGAAAATTGAGTGTTGGAGGAAAATAATTAAGTTTGATAGGCCTATTCACCTGACTCTACTAACCTGGAACCCAAGGAAGCAATGTGTTGAAGATATGTCTTGCACCCATGCTTATTGAGATCTTTGACTGTTTTTTTAAGATTGGTGGGTGGGTTGTTTTGTATCCCCAGTCGACCATATAGTTTTGATTTGTGGACGAATTCTTTGAGGAGGTGGATCTTTTTTGGAGTGATCGTGTGGAAGGCATGTTTTTTTCATGCATCTTCCAGTCCTAAGAGATCTAACTCGCCCAGATCTAGATCTCCCATATCTTCATCCATTAACGTATCTAGGTCATGACTGGTGAAGAAGATCAAGTTCTCTGTGGGTGGAATTGAGGACGGATCGGGCAAGGGAATGAGTGAGGTGGATGAGGGATCTAAGGTGGGAGTGATTTCCTAGTTGTGCATGGGTTCTTGGTGCTGCTTTTTGGAGGCTGCCTGGAGGCCTTCTTCAATGTGATCCTCCCCGGGCATTTGTTGGGCCATAACTTGAAAACTATAACTTTTAGAAAGATATTTGGATTTGGATGCAGTGTGGGGTTTCTAGGAATTTATTCTCCGGGTGGGGATTGTGTGGAAACCGTCTTCATCTAGGAGTGTTGCGTCTTTTGGAGTTGTAGTTTGTTTGTTCTGAGGGCAGTGTGAGAAGAGGTTCCCATGTTCATAGAATTTGCGGCATATGAATGGTACATGATCATAATCTAGGGTTTGGATCCATTATGTATCTTCATGGGTGTATCTTCATGGGTGATTCTGGAAGGGATTTGGCAATGTGCATGTAGACATAGATTGATCCGAAATCGAATTCAGAAGCCTGATAGGGCTTGAAAAATGCTCAAAAATGAAAGTGCTTAGAATTTGACGAAACCAACGCCATTGCGTCTGACTCGTCTTCCCGATTCCGACGGTATATTTACTTTGTCAAACGGACTCCGTATGAGAAAGTTATCGCATTTTGATCGGAGGCCGAAACAGGTAAAAAGTCAAAGGTCAACTGGTCAAAAAGTCAACGTTGATGACATCAACATGTTGACTGTGCAGTATATGACGTGGCACTCTCTGGATGATGGTGATTGGGTAGGTTTGCTGACAGGGCAGACATGTGGCAGGCAACTGGACCAGTCAATGGTTGACAAGTGGCATTTGTCCGTCGAATGAGAAAGTGCCACGTGGCCCAGTCATGGGCAGCCACGTGGCACCCAGTCAAAGTCAAAGTGGCAGGTTTCAAAAAAAAATGGGGGTCAATGGGTTTTGAACACATGACCAACCACTAAGCCTAAGCGCCTTCACTTTAGTCCTTTACCAATGCGCCTAAACTATTTCATGTATTAAAACCCACAACATAAATTTATTATATGGTAGTATTATGGCGCATAAAGGGGCCAGCGCTTGGCCATATGGCCTTCATATGACTCTATCAAAGGAGCGCGCTCCCAAGTGAAGGGGGATAGCACCCATTATAGTTATAAAGTGGTTTATTTAACCAATTTTTGGGTTTTTAACTATTGTTAGCCCATTTTTAATGTAATTAATCCATTTTTGGGGGTTATTGGGCAGTTTTGAAGCCTAAATTCGTGGAGGAAGTTGGAGATGGAAAACTAACTTCCCAACTATTTAACCAAGGCCATTTTGAGGCCATGGACACAGATTTTGAGAGCATTCAGAGCAGAGATGCTGAGGAGAAGCCAAGTCAAAGCCAGTTTGAGGCAGGGAAGCCGTTGAGGAGGAGATGTTGTTGGACCGTTTCTGAGAGCTCCGGACGTCCGTTTCACGTGTCATTTTTTGTGCATGGTTCCAGAGATCTGGGCGAACATGACCAGATCAGTCTAGAATCCATTCGTCATTGTAAATATGTACTATTGAGCTTTCGAACAGAAATAAAGAAGCCTCCCCCACAGAGAAAAGGCCCGGAGACGTAGGCAAAGTTGTGTCGAACTCCGTTATCAACCTGTGCATTATGGTTTTTTGTTTTTCATTACATTTCAGATCTGCAAATATGTTAATGGTTGTATAATTCATTTTCTTTTCTTGTTCTTTCGTTAAGTTTCCCAATGGTCAATTAATTCATGCAATTAAAAAAAAACTCAACCATAAGTCATTCGAAA
>SNQJ01S0253091.1:0-12782 GCA_010110895.2 Picea sitchensis | reverse complement strand
ATCGTGGTCTCTTTTCCGCACATCCCCTCTCAACAGTTCTGCAATAAATTCAAACTGTTATTTACATTCATTGACCTCTTCCTGCAGGTCCATTTACATCACATATTCATACTTATGAGGTTTGTCATAGTCCTTGGCCGGTTCAGTTATATTTACAATCTGGGGGAAACAGGGTGTTACAATAATACCTTGTTTCTTTTCCATTTATGTAAGTGGGATCTCCTCTTTAAATACAAAAGGTTCTTGGAATTTGGCGATTTTTTTTTTTAATGCTATATGATAATGACACTGCATATGTTATATAATATAACATATGCATTACATATGTTTTTTTTAAATAAAAAGTAGAACCTGCTATATTAGATAGACAAAACTCTTACAGAGTGTACAAAAGTGTAGGTCTGGAACCACCCAAAATGCTGCCGATTATCGGAAACCAACATATATAGAGGGCGAGTAGCAATAGCATGAAGACCATAAAAGCAGAGTGGCATCTGTCCTGCCCGGAGGAAACCAGGACAGATGCAAAATGTCTAAATACATATAAAACAGTGAAGTAATAAAGCTAGGAACTAAGAAGACATATAAAGCTAGGAACTGAAATAGCATATGAAACTTAGGTGCCTGGTGATCTGTCATCCTCGCTATTCTGCCGCGTGGTTCCTGCCAGGATGGCAAAAGCTTGCGTGCAGAGGGGGCATTTCCGCTTGGCTGGCGCATTGGAGAACGCGTCAAAGAGCATGTCCATGCGTTGGCCCATGAGGAGAGCCCGATGTTCCAGATCCGACAGGTGCCCACGAAGGTCAAACAAGAGCGCTAGGTGCTCATCCCGGATGAGTGAGCCATGCATGCTGCCACCCACGTCTGTCGCCGCTTCAGAGCCCCCTTCGAACGCCATCTGCTCCACCGCAGCCGTCGCACCCTTCGAGCCTTCTTCGAACGCCTGTGCGCCAAGGCAGCTGGAAGTTTCGTCACCAGGCCAGGGAATTTCCTCCACGATACAGCCGGGTGTATCATCTAACAGGGTCGGAGTGAGCTTGCAGGATTCCAGATTGGTCGCCATTCGAGTCTTCTCGCAAATTGACGGGTCTGCCATAGACAAGTCCTCCATGGATGGGTCTTCCACGATAATGCAAGGGGGAAACTCCTCCTCAGAACCGGACTTCTGCAGGGCTCCCGACGCCTTTCCTTTGACGTCTCGACTACATCCAACACCAGGCTCAGCTATGGTGGCAAGTTGCGCCATTCTTTTTGCCCTAGCTCTCTGTCTTAGAATGGACGTTGCCAGTGCCAAGGCCCGCTCCAACTGATCCTTGCGACGCCTCTGCGCCTTTTGAGCCTCCCAGGCCGCACCACGGCGAGGTCTACCTCGCTTCCTGGCCATGAAGAAGGAGCAGGGCAATTGCAAATTAAGCGTGCTCTGTCTCGAGGCGGTCGGAGAGAGATATAACGGAAATGCTGGACCGCCCCCGAGCCACCGGATAAAAAGCAGAAGGCAGAGCTGCACCAGAACGTCACTATATAAACTGGATGTGAATAGAATTGGGCTGCTCCAGAGCATCCAGACAGAGCTCGGAGCCGAGTCGAAAACCAAATAAACGAGAGCCGAAGTCATCCTCCCACCTTTAATCCTGACCATCCCGTAAACACTGCAATCGTAAATGCTCGCGCGAGGGAAAGGTCCTTCCGTCCTGCCCCTGCAACTATGGCCGTCCCCCATGGTAAATACCGGCTCGTGGGTGGCGGTTAACGACATTTATGCCATGGCCTAGTGCAAATCCACCTGTGGCCCCTGAGCTACGTGTCACCCCATCCGGGGATATGCATTGCATATGTTATTATAATGACACTGATTGAATTTTTAAATCGTACTGCATATGTTATTATAATGACATTGATTGAATTTTTATGTTATTATAATGACACTGATTGAATTTTTAAATTGTACTGCATATGTTATTATAATGACACTGATTGAATTTTTAAATCGTAGAGGATGATTGGTTAATTAGAAGAATTAAAATTCAATGTTAATTTTTTTTTTTTTACACTTAACCATTAATACTCACTCATAATAATAATATTATTTTTTAATAATATATTTATTAAAAATATCAAAATTTAAAACTCTTAAAAATAAATTAAATAAAAATTATTAATATTAAATGTAAATAATTTAAATTTAAATTTTGATGAATGTAAAACCAATTTAAAATAATATTTTTTAATAATGTATTTTAATAGAGGTTAATCATGATCATCATTCAAAATATCAAAATTTAAAATTCTTAAAAATAAATTCAAATAAAAATGATTAATATTAAATGCAAATAATTTAAATTTAAATTTTGATGAATGTAAAACTTCTTTATATGGAAAAAATATTTACTCAAAAAAAAAATTGAAAAAAACTTAAAATATATTTAATAAATATCAATAAAATGCTTTATTTATTATTTATTTAAAAATATCAAAACTCAAAAAAATAATAATGATGATGAGGACAACAATGACGATGAGGAGGAGGACGATGATGATGACGACGACGATGATGACAATGTTGATGATGGTGAAGATGACAAGGATGATGATGACGACAACAACAACGATGACGATGATGATGATGACGACGCCAACGACAATGACGATAATGGTGGTGAGGATGATGATGTTGGTGGTGAGGACGATGATGACAATGATGATAATGACAATGAGGAGGATGATGACAACGACGACGATGATGAGGAGGATGATGAAGATGATGAGGATGATGATGAAGATGGTGACGATGACGATGACGACGACGACGACGATGATGATGATGACAACGATGACGACGATGATGATGATGTCGATGTTGATGATGATGTCGATGTTGATGACAATGGCAACGATGATGATAATGACTATGGCGATGACAATGCCAGTGACAACATGCTGATGCCAATGACAACACGCTGATGCCAATGACAACACAACGATGCCAATGATGACGACGACAATGAGGATGATGAGGATGATGACGATGTAGACGACGATGATGACAAGGATGGTGATGATGATGATGATGACAACGACGACAATGACGAAAATGACGATGACAATGACAATGACAATGATGAGGATGATGATGACAATGACGATGAGGACAACGACAATTTTTGAGGGATCGGAGTTCACCATCAATTCTTTCCATTTCTCTACTTATTCCTCTCTTGATGTCTCTATTTTTGTATATTATGCTCTTAAAAACCTTAGTTAGATAGTCTTTCTCATGTTCAAAATGATCTTTGTCAAAGATTTTGATAATCCTCATGGCTAGGGTATCAAGAATCTCAATATTTTGAGGGATTACGCATTGAGTGGCGACGTTGTCTCCAAAATAAGATAGTGTAGCGGAAAGTTTTAAAGATCTATCGTGCCAAACACAAAACTCAATAGTAAAGTAATACACAATCTAAACTTCACCATTTCAATAATATGTAGTTGTTCACATTGACATAAATAATAATCAAAATACCCATTCACGTACGTAGCCTTGCAACTTTATTTTTTATTGTTAATGTTTTATCTATTTTATTTTTGCTTTCTGTAATTCATACTTTTCCAGGGTGAAGACCATTGCTTTATGGACGGTCTATCTAATTTTCTAATAATACCATACACCTTTAAAAAAAATAAATGAAATTGTAATTGTATAATAATAATAATTTAATTTTACCATATACCTTTTTCCAAAAATAAAATAAAAATGGTAATGGTATAATAATAGTTTAATTTTTAAATTATAAAGGGTGGTTTATTAATTTTTCCAAACTCAATAATAATAATATCGAAAATCAAAATTCCAAAAAATAATACACAATCACAACTTCATCATTTTAATAATTTTATTTTTAATTATATAAAACTTTAATTTTTATTTATTTTTCCAAGAAAAAAATGTATTTATATTCGAGAATAAAATAAATACAATCATCATGTGCATAAGCACAAACAAAACAATTCCTACATAAGAGTTTGGTTATCAAAACTTTTTAATTTTCACCCTCACAACGTCACTAAGGAACTTCTCATTAAGGGCATTACTATCCATACCAAAACATGTATTATGACAAAAGAAAAGCCCAAACAAAAAGCAACAAATTTAGAGATCGTGGATCAAAATCTTTCTATGGGCCCGTCACTGCCCTTCTTCAAATTCCTGTAGGATGAATTGATTTTCAGGTGATAGAAAGCATTCTTTAGAGAGTTTGTTTGTTATCTGTTTCAGTTCTTTGTATATGTGAGTGAAATCAATCTGAGCAAATTTACCCGATATTTCCTAAAGTTGATCTGCTAGTGACCTCAAGAAGATATTATGTAACTGAACATAACCGGATAAACAATTAATGACAAGACTAGAGTCTCCAAAAACCTGTAGAGAGTCGAACCCTCGACGCAAAGCAAACTTTAAGAGAAGAAATAAAGCCATAAACTCACTGAAATTATTTGTTCCTCTCCCTACATTAGCTTTGAAGTGAAAATATGTGAGATCAATTAGATGGAAAATAAATCCACATCCACAAATAGAGTCATTGTAAGCACCATAAAAAAAACACCACGACGTGGACTTGTCCACTCGAAGCTCACCCACAAACTTGGGTTGTTTATACCCTTGACTATTCTTGTAAAAGGGGAGCAAGCTCAGACACTGACTTGATATTTTGAAAGGTGGTACAAACTTTCCTTCAAAGATAATAGATTTATGAGCCAACCAAATGCCCCAGAGAACCAAATAAGGAAGTGCCCTAACAAGTTTCAAATCCATGTTAGTAAACCAATTAGAAAAACAACTAGCAATTGTATCCATATCCCATAAGTACGAGAGAACTAATTGACCTTCAAGCTCCCGCCAAATTTCCTTACATGTGAGTAAGTACATGTAAGAAAAATATGAGTAGTTGTTTCTTCACTATTATGGCATAAAAGACAAATACCAGGTCCTTCTCTGTTTCTTTTCCTTAACATCTCCCAAGTCAAAACCTTGCTATTAATATAAATCCACATAAATAGAATAGACTTTGGAGGACCTTTTACCTTCCAAAGTTTCTTCCACCACCAGACCTCATCATTTTCCCTGGGAACGAAAAGAGCATCATAGCCCAATTTGGTTGAATAGTTGCCTCCAACGACATTTCTCCTCCAAACAAGTTCATCCTCACTATCACTAAGTCTAACATGAACCCTTTGAAGCGATTTTGTGAAATTGGTCCATTCAATAGCCCAATCCCCTATCATATTTAAATCATTAACATTCCACCAACCTTGTGCCCAAATGGTAGTAGTAGCAGGATTTGACATTAAGTTTAAAGTAGTTTTCCCTATCATTTGAAAGTAGTAAATCAGATCTTCAAAAAGAAAGATTCTTCCATCACATCCCATAATGGCATTAACACCTACCCTAGGATACAATCATTACCAGAAAGGATACGATCCCCAGGGAAGCCAATGTCAGGGCTTTCTATTGATTTGATACATTCTAGGTGCTTTTCCTTTCCTTATTAATCCAGTCCAATATTATGCCACAAGAAATGTACTTTTGTATTAAAATCATCCTCGACAAAATCTCTTTGGTGATCATATTTCATAAAGAATTAACATTGAGTGAATGTCCAAACATAGGTATATCATCCAGTCCCTAACCTCCCAAAGACTTTGGAGTTGCAATTTTTCTCCAATTGACCCACTGAGTGCCTTTATATTCACTACTTCCCTGCCATAGAAAATTGAAACAAAAATTCCCGATCTTCTTCAAAATTCCTTTTGGGATATGGGACAATATATGCTAGTACATAAGAATAGCCTCCAAAACAGACTTGACCAAAACCAAATGACCTCCTCTTAACAACCACATGTTGCACCTTAGTGTGATTCTTTTTCCCACCTTCCCTGTCAAGGAAAACAAATCATCCTTCACATAATTATTTGGTTTCGAGTGGAAACCCAAATATTCAATACATGGATTTATGTCAAAGGACTGAAAGGGTATGTACTTTTAATAACAAATCCAAGACTATCGGTGAGATTATAAAATAAATTCTAGATTTGGTATCATTAGATGGAAAATATGTGAGATCAATTAGAAGTGAAGTGAAAATATGTGTATCAGTAGAAGTGAAAATATGTGAGATCAATTAGATGGAAAATAAATCCACATCCACAAATAGAGTCATTGTAAGCACCATAAAAAAAACACCACGGCGTGGACTTGTCCACTCGAAGCTCTTTAGGGTAAGTTGTGAAGTACCCCATAATGCTATCCTAGTTATCGAGGCGAGAGAGTCAGCAGTATACTTAGATGATGATACCAAGCTTAGATGCTTTAAACCTAACGTAAGCCACTTACCCTAAAGAGAGTAACGTCTGTTTACATAAAGGTAAAAAGAAACTTACACCTAACCCTATGTTTACAAGTATAAGTTGAGCGAATGTGGACTGCCTTAAAAATCTTCCCTGATAAGAATTTGGTTTGATGCAAATTCAGTTATTCAAGATGGTTAGGACTCAGGAAAATCAAGGTCAAGGGGCATCGTCGCAAGGACCGCCAACGTCAGCGCTGCCACCACCATCGTCTAAATTAGCTATCATTTTGTGCTATTTGGAGGCTATTAATGATACATTAAAGGGGCGTCAGTCAACAGATGTCGAAGTGGAACCCCCACCATCTGGGGTGGGTAACCCTGAAGAGTCGAGGGACTCAGAGGGAGGGCCTCCACTCGGGGACATCACCAGAGAAATACGGAAGACAAAACTCCCAGAGTTTTCTGGGGGTCGTGCAAGTGAACGTGCAGATGAATGGTTGGAAGGAATGACACGATGTTTCACCTTAAGAGACTATGCTTCCACATCAAAGGCGAAAATAACAATCTTTCAGTTGAGGGACAATGCCTTGAACTGGTGGGGTAACTTGGAGAGGCAGTGGCACCTTACCCTAGACATCGTCTCATGGGAACTTTTTGAGGAAAGGTTCTGGAGGAAATATTTTCTGGCTTACTACGAGGAACAACAGGTGGGAGAATTTCATGCTCTAGTTCAGGGAAACAAGACTGTGGAAGAGTACGAGATCAGGTTCATGGAGTTGGTAAAATATGTCTCGTACATGGATACCGATCAACGACATGCATAATGTTTTGTGTATGGGTTAAACCCTAAGATAAGGGCCATGGTACAGATGTGGAAACCGTCGTCAGTAGCTGAAGAAGTTGAAAATGCACGTTATGCAGAGGAACATATGAGCTTAAACGAAGGTATGAGATCAATCTTTCCACAACATCTTGGATTCATGCGAAAGGTCCCTAGGACCTTCTCAAGGGGAGGGAGATCTAGGTTGCCTCCTTATGGAAATAGAGTCACACCTAGGGTAGTTGCTACATGTATCTCAATGGAAACGAGTGCAACATCCCACTCATCACCAATGGCGCAGGCAGGTCCACGACCTTCTCATGGAGCATCAAGTAGGGGCAAGGGATCAAGGGGAAGGAAATCATTTCAGAGACCATCACAGAGCAGTGCACAGGTTCCATATCGTGTTACGTGTTGGGGGTGTGGAGGACCCTATTACCAATGTGGCTGCCCATAGTTGCAAGCAGGATTTGTGCATAGAGAAGGAAAGGCCCCGATGGGAAGAGCCACTAGATTTATGCAGTGGTTAATAATCGCCAAGAAGAACATCAATCCATGGTGGTGGAGTCATCAGGTACGCTAAATCATGTCAATGTTAAAATTTTATTTGATTCTGGTGCTACAAATAATTTCATTTCACCTTCTACATTAGAAAAGTGTGGGTTGGTAGCCTACGAGCATGATGAATTTAAACAATTCAAGATGGATTTAGGGGAAAAACAAGTGGTAGGACCTAGCGTCTATAATTTTCTAGTAGACCTAGGAATGTGTACTGCTAGGTTGAAGGTGTACATCAATGCTCTGGGGACGTATGACCTAATCATTGGAATTGACTAGTTAGAAGCCCATCGAGCTATGGTAGATTGTTTCGCGAAAATGGTGCTTTGTGTTCACGATGAAGGAAGGTCAATAGAGATCCACAATGTATGGAGGAAAGTGTCTCTATGCTTTATCTCAAGCCAAACTGTTCACTAAAACTCCTTCTTTCAACCTTTCTTTCTCCTCATTCCTCCCAAATTTTCCCTTCCAAAAACCAAAGATCCCTCCCCAAGTTCTATCCCCTCTCCCTTATCCTCCTCCCTCGAATCCCACTCCCTCCAATTCTCCAACCGCCTTATCCCCCATTAATTCCTCAACCACCTTATCCCTCCCATTAATTACTGCAACTACCAATTTTAATAATATTATAATAAAGACTCCATACATTTATTTGAATAATTAATAAAATTAATATTTATCAATCATGATAATTAAATAGTTAATTAGGGTTGTTACACAAACCTGGGTTGTTTATACCCTTGATTGTTCTTGTAAAAGGGGAGAAAGCTTAGACAATGACTTGATATTTTGAAAGGTGATGCAAACTTTCCTTCAACACAATAGATTTATGAGCCAACCGAATGCCCCAGAGAACCAAATACGGAAGTACCCTGACATGTTTCAAATCCATGTTAGTAAAACCAATTAGAAAAACAACCAACAATTGTATCCATATCCCATAAGTACGAGAGAACTAATTGACCTTCAATCTCCCACCAAATTTGATGTGAGTAAGTACATGTAAGAAAAATATGAGTAGTTTTTTCTTCATTATTATGGCATAAAAGACAAATACTAGGTCCTTCTCTATTTCTTTTCCTTAACATCTCCCAAGTCAAAAACTTGTTATTAAGATAAATCCACATAAAGAAAATAGACTTTGGAGGACATTTTACCTTCCAAAGTTTCTTCCACCACCAGACCTCATCATTTTCCTTGGGACCGAAAATAACATCATAGCCCAATTTGGTTGAATAGTTTCCTCCAACGACATTTCTCCTCCAAACAAGTTCATCCTCACTATCACTAAGTCTAACATGAACCCTTTGAAGCAATTTTGTGAAATTGGTCCATTCAATAGCCCAATCCCCTATCAGATTTAAATCATTAGCATTCCACCAACCTTGTGCCCAAATGGTAGTAGTAGCAGGATTTGAAATTAAGTTTAAAGTAGTTTTCCCTATCATTTGAAAGTAGTAAATAAGATCTTCACAAAGAAATATTCTTCCATCACATCCCATAATGGCATCAACACCTACCCTAACTTAAGATCCATTACCAAATTTCCAGGCCAAAAAGGATACGATCCCCAGGGAAGCCAATGTCAGGGCTTTCCATTGATTTGATACATTCTAGGTGCTTTTCCTTTCCTTATTAATTCAGTCCAATACTATGCCACGAGAAATGTACTTTTGTATTAAAATCCTCCTCCACAAAATCTCTTTAGTGATCATATTTCATAAAGGATTAACATTGAGTGAATGTCCAAACATATGTATATCATCCAATCCCTAACCTCCCAAAGACTTTGGAGTTGCAATTTTTCTCCAATTGACCCACTGAGTGCCTTTATATTCACTACTTCCCTGCCATAGAAAATTGAAACAAAACTTCCCGATCTTCTTCAAAATTCCTTTTGGGATATGGGACAACATATGCCAGTACATAGGAATAGCCTCCAAAATAGACTTGACCAAAACCAAATGACCTCCTCTTAACAACCACCTATTGCACCATAGTGTGATTCTTTTTCCCACCTTCCCTGTCAAGGAAAACCAATCATCCTTCACATAATTATTTGGTTTCAAGTGGAAACCCAAATATTCAATACATGTATTTATGTCAAAGGACTGAAAGGGTATGTAGTTTTCGATAACAAATCCAAGACCATCGACGAGATTATAAAAAAATTCTAGATTTGGTATCATTAAATTCCTCTCCTGTAGTTGATTTATAAAGAAGGAGAATATTGATGTATGCATAAACTTTCCAAACATGGTACGACCAAATAGATCGAGAATTTGTTTCATTGCAATGTCCTCCCCCACTACTAAAGAAAACTCTTCTCAGCAGCTTTTAATTACCTTATATTTCTTCTTTTTTCTGAGACCTTCCTCTACCTTGCAACGACTTCCCTACAGGTGCTCAAAACAAACTTTCGACCCAACCTTCGACTCTGATCAAGTTACCAGATTGGAATGTAACCAGGCCTTCGATGAAAATGATAAAGACAACCTTTGGTACAATTGAGATTGTGTTGAACATGTCACTTCTCAAACTAATCACCTGCAATGAACTAGGGTGTGAACACAAAAGTACACCCGCATATGTGGAAAGAGTTAGAGGATCCTCATAACGACTCTTGTACTAACCAAAACCTTTCGAGGTACTAGAAAAATCAACCTCTCTCATGCCATGGATCTAAAACTCTGTGGCATAAATTTTGACATCTTTTCTTAGGTCGGTTGAGGATATCTCATTAGCAACCAAAGACCACGACAACCTCTCCACTAGAGATACAAACTTGGCAGAACATAATATTTGGTCTTTCAATAATTAGTTATCCGAATAATAAAAAAATTGAACGTCCTTAGCCATCCTAGCGAGTTCTCCTATCCAGCTCCACATGAACCCTCCACAGACCTTGAACTGGAACATAATATAATCATTTTTTATATTAAGTGTACATATAAAGTCTCTTTCATATTGTTGGAACACACAAATAAAGATAAGCATGAGATGTCATTATTCATCAATATGATACATGTATAAGTACATTAATGTGACCCTTGGATTCATATTCCAAGAGGTCTCTTGGAATCCCTACAATGGTTATGTCCTATGATGTTTCATATTCCTTCTTCAAGTAACCCTAAATGGATTATGTTTCCAACATTCCCCCCCTAATTCGAAGGGGTGTATATGAGTCCAAGAAGAGAGTTGAAGTATGGAAGTGTGCAACTTAAATCTTGAAATGGAAAACTACCAATGGCTAAATGTGCTCTTTGAATCTAGTGGTTTTGGGATGAACACAAACCAAATGGAAAACATAAGCTGATGTCTCCTACTAAATGGTAGTGATGGTTTAAGGAATACCACAAACCAATCTGGTAGTTTATGGATAACCACAAATTCTGGAACTTGGCTCTAGGGCTCAATGGTTACCAGAACATTTCTTAAGTTAGCTAGAAGCTAAAGCTGTTGTCTTCTGCTAATTGGAAGTGCTCTCAAATGCCAGTTTAAATATGACCATAAATGGTTCTGTAGCAAAAGTTGAAAGTCTTCTACTAAATGGAGGTTTAATGAAAACCACAAATTGTTGTTCAACATAAGTTGTAGGACTTCTACTAAGTGGTGGTTTAAGGAAAACCACAAATTAATCATGCTCTCTTGTCACACTTGCTTGTTATTACTCGATTGACAAGACTTCAAAACTTGAATACTGATTGTCAATCATTGATGTTTTCCCCCCCTGTCAGGGACAAGGTGATAAGATGCAAATCCTTTCATTGCAAGATGTGTCAATACTTGAGAGTGAATTCTACGGTATGATTGAGATATCTTCTTGGCTATTGATGACCATTGCCAAAATTTCATCCACCTATAATGGTTCTTTACTATTTCTAATTTCTTGTTGTTAGGACATCCGTCGGAAGGATTGTTCAACATAAGTTGTAGGCCTTCTTTTAAGTGGTGGTTTAAGGAAAACCACAAATTAATCATGCTCTCTTGTCACACTTTCTTGTTATTACTCGATTGATAATACTTCGAAACTTGAATACTGATTGTGAATCACTGATGTTGTTCCCCCCTATCAGGGACAAGGTGAGAATATGAAAATCCTTTCATTGCAAGATGTGTCAATACTTGAGACTGAATTCTACAGTATGATTGAGATATCTTCTTGGCTATTGATGACCATTGCCAAAATTTCATCCACCCATAGTGGTTCTTTACTCTTTCTAATTTCTTGTTGTTAGTACATCGGTAAGAAGGATGATTGTACTTTCCAAAATGCTCACAATGATAAAGATCTAAGCATTGATCTCTCACGTGGCCAACTTGGTGATAATGTTTGTATTTCAAAATCTGCTCTTGAACCAGAGGAGGTGAATATGAACTTTCTTGAAGGAATCCAAAACTATGGAAATGGATCGCTATGGTATAATCCAAAATATGAAAGATGAATTCCTTTTCATATCCAATACCATTTTTTTGCTTATTGTTCTTAATTTCTTCTCAAGGTCTGATGATTGGCTTGGAAAGTGGAAGTTGGACTTCATCTGTACTTGAATCTGGAGTTGTCTCATTGAGTTTCTCATGTGCTGGTGGATCATCATCTTCGATAGGAGGGTTTTTCTAAACAAGGACTAGTTCATAATGTTGTCAAAGATTCTTTTGCTCAAGTGCATCGTGAATAAGTCGAGTCTGAGTTTGCAGTAGTGCTACTTTGGATTGTGAAACTTGCAAGCAAGTTACAATAGACTGCAAAGTGTTTTTGTCAATTGTGAATGTATTTTCCAAAGAAAATATTATTAGAGTGTTCAGTAACTCTAATAATTCCTCAACTTGAGCCATAGCTCATATCTCACAGGTATTCTTGCAACTCCACCCTTTAACAATTAGATGCAAACTCAATATCCCTAGACCTCCTTATTCAATTTTAGGCCAAGTCTAGAATGAAAAGTGTATCAGACACACTCAAATAATAGGCAAAGGACTTCAGGAGCTCAATGTGTTCTGAACAAGGAAGGTGGGGTCTAACTAGCCTCAAATTGATTTCCAGAAGCTAAGCACCA
>SNQJ01S0253089.1:0-12707 GCA_010110895.2 Picea sitchensis | reverse complement strand
TCAAGCATTATTATTTGGGACTAGAAGTATGGCATAAGCGTGGTGAAATCTTCCTAGGGCAAGGGAAGTATGTTGTAAAAATCCTTCAGAAGTTTGGGATGATGGATTGCAAATCCATGGAAACTCCCATGGTGACAGATCTGAAGAAGTTGAAAGACTATTATTCTGATCCAGTAGACTCATCCCTATACCAATAGTTGATTGGCTCACTTATGTATTTAGTTAATACTCGACTGGCCATTTTCTTTGTTGTGAAAATGTTGAGCCAGTTCCAGGTGGAACCTAGACATGAGCATTGGACGTTATCACAAAGAACTGCCTCATGTCTAGGATCATGTGTACTTATATGGATCGACACTGTTGTGATCTATTGGATGTCATTGTAGTAACTGTGTACTACTACCTAATTTCCATGCAGACTACCAGTAGTGTTGAAGGTGTTTCCTAGGCTGGTGTGCCAACCAACATTGTTGGAGGTGATTGCCAACTAGATGGATAGTGATGTTGATGCTCGTGAATTGATCTGTCTGATCATGAGATAACCTATGTGGATATGATGATGCTACCTATAGAATGGTTTGCTAAACTATGCGAGCCTTTCCCATACCATGTTAAATGGATGGATGTGTTTGAGACCATTACAGTTAATACCTCCCTAGTTAGGAGGGAGTGTTGATATTATGGTAGTTGCGAGAGGTATTAACCTCCATGTGTAACATTTGGCTAGAATAGAATCTTCTGGAAGCAAGAGAAACCCTAAATAGATTTGTAAAAACCCTAGAAGACAAGTCAACTTAGTAGAGTAAATTATATTAAAGTATTATCATCCAAAAAGAGAAGTCGGCCTAGACATGTGACAAGGAGAACTATAAATAGGAGGCGCTTGAGCTCATTTGTACACACTCACTTCACTCACTCTCTCAAGTATAGCACAAGTTTGGAGCTGTAGCTGCAAGAATGGAAGGTGGATCTTCTGGGGTGATTCTTGGTATCTTTCTCTGTAGCGCTATCTAGCCTAAGATATGCGCCTTACCTTCTAGTATCTTTTGGTGTTATTCTTGGTGACATTCTTGGTGGTATTCTTGGTAAGTGCAATTGAAACTGCTGCAATTGAGTATTGTTCTTGTTTTGTGGTTTTGGGACTTTCTGTCTGGTGCACCATCTTTGGATAAAGCTGCACTCTCTTGGTTATTTGTTGGTTCTAGTGTTGCTTCCAGAATCATTCTATCTAGAAAAGGTTAAGGTGCTCAGGGGTGGCTGCATGCCTATGGTTGGGTGAAAATATTGTGATATTCTCTATGGTAAAACGAGCACATCGAATATTTTAACAAAAATGACATATAAAAATTCCATGGTCAAGAAGAAATCTTTCCATTTTAGAATACCAAGCCCGACGAGCTTGCTTAAGACCATAGAGAGATTTCTTAAGGTGACATAAAATGATAGATTCATTCTGAACATTCCTAGGAGGTTGTTCCATGTACATTTCTTCTTGCAGTTCCCCACGCAAGAAGGTAGATTTAACATCCATCTGATGGACCTCCCATCTATGTGAGGCAACAAGGCCTAGAACAAGGTAGATGGAATTCATTTTGGCTACATGGGAAATGGTTTAATTGTAGTCAATTCCTTCAACTTGAGAGAATCCTTTGGAAACTAATTGAGCCTTATGTCTTTCAACACTTACATTTGATGCATACTTAGTTATATACACCCATTTATATCTTACAAGTTTTCTTCCTTTCAGAAGAGGTACAAGATCCCAAGTATCGTTCACCATAAAGGAACACTAGTCTTTGGTTAGCATTACCATGGCACTTTGGTTATCATTTGTGCCTTTTTTTTTTAAATGGCATAACTTTCACATCCGAAGTCCATTTTCAATGTTGTTTTTTTAAACAACCTATTTTTTTGAGACATTTCCATCAATATAGTCAATTTCAGCTTTTGAATCCATATTACCTCCATATTTTAGAATGGACACTCCAAGTGATCTTTTGCTTACTAGTACCAATTGCTTCTCATGGAAATCCCATATGGTGCATGTACTATGAAGTAAAGGATTGTACCAAATTACCTTGGGAAAAGAAAAAGCTTTGATTCATGATGAAAATAAAGACAAATGGGATGATAAAAATATCATAACAATAACGGTAACTAAAGAATATCATTCCTTAATGGGGAACAATACTTGGGATCTTGTACCTCTTTCGAAAGGAATAAAAATTGTTAGATGTAAATGGATGTATAGAACTAAGTATGCATCTGATGAAAGTGTTGAAAGCCATAAGGCCATGTTAGTTTCCAAATGATTCTCTCAAATTGAAGGAATTGACTATAATGAAACCTTTTCCCTCGTAGCCAAAATGATTTCGATTCGCCTTGTTCTATCCCTTGTTGCCTCACATATATGGGAGGTCCATTAGATGGATGTTAAACTCACGTTCTTCCATGGGGATTTTTAAGAAGAAATCTACATGGAACATCTTTGTCTATGTTCAGAATGACTCCAAACTTGTTTGTCAACTTAATAAATCTCTCTATGGTCTTAAGCAAGCTCCCCAGGCTTGGTATGCTAAAATGGATAGCTTTCTTCTTGACATTGGATTTTCTAGATGTCATTAAAATACCCCAATAGGTAAGGTTAAGTGGTTGATGATGTGATTAATGATCTATGGGCTAATGCTATAATTAATTTTGTTTTAGATCAAACACATAATCATTTTCTTAAGCCTATTGGGAGGCATAATAAGTAACCTAACTAGATCCTTTAATTGCTTAGTTAATTTTCAAGTCTTTTCTTCATGCACATGTTTAGATCTTGAATGCTTAAATCTCCAAGTGCTTAAATAAGTGAATGGTTTATTTCTCTATTGCATATATCTATTGGAAGCCACTTGCTTAGGCTTGAATGTTGTTTGATGGTTAAAGAGGCAAACACACACTAAATTTTCTTTCCATATCTTGAAGGCAAGTTGTCCTTGCTAGTGTACTTTTTCTTTAATAGCAAGCTCATATGTGCATGTGATAACTTAAATCTTTTTCATCCATCTTTATTTGCTTTACATGTGTTCACACTCTTAATTGCATAAGCTTGAAGCAACACATTTTTAAGCTCATAAAAGTTTCGGCCATATCACTAAATCACACTTAAAAAGTGTCTTAAAATCTTCAAAACACTCTAAAAATCACCTAAAAGTATACCTAATACATATATATACTTAATAGACTTTTTAGGGTACCTTAGACCACCATCTTCACCATCTAAAACGGGGCTTGAGGAAAACAACGGAGGGTGTAGGAAGGGGACTGTCTCACGGTGCACAGGATGTGTCCTCTCCGGGAAATACTCTTGTTTTGGGCTGACCTGTGAAGCTAGGGTGGCAACACTTATTGAGCATCCAACAATTATTTGGCAATAGGAGGAGGAGGCTTTGGTGAAAGCTTAATACAATTTGATAACTCTTAAGAAAGCTTAATAACTAAACCTTGGACTAAATCTAATAAACATTTTGTGGGTTGAACAACTAAGAGTGGTGGATATTCATCTTTGATACTTGTGGACAAATCTATAAATTTTCTTTTGATGTATTGATGATGATGATCTTGATGCCTTGATGATAATGATGCTTTAATCCTGTGATATACTACGAACATAAAGATAAAACGTGGTTAGCTTGCTCTTTGTATCATTTGTATCTTAGCATTTTACTTGTAAGTAACTGTATCCAATATTTGTTGGTTCATTTTATTCTTTTGTAATCTTGTAAACAACTTGTAATCTACTTGTAATGAACAACCCTCTAACTTAGTTGACCCCTTGCCCAATCTTTAGGTACTAGTCTTAGTTTCCCTAGGAAAAGGCTTGACTTACATACTAACCCTTGCATCTTGCATTGTTTCTTGTGCATCTTAGGATTAAAATCCCTCTAACCTTAAGAAATTAAAACTAACTCCTAGAACTTAACTTAAACACATCTAGAAACTAAGGTCTACCCCCTTTGGCTTCCCTAGGAGTAAGCCTAGACGAAAGAGGTTCCGGTCAAAGTGACAGCGTGGGATGTGAACCTAGGCATTGTGCCTCCAAGGACACACTAAGTGAGCCAGACTTAGCTCACGTTTGCAAGTGTGTATAAGGACGACAACAAACCCTGCCACAGAAAAAGTAATATTACTGCTCTCTCTCAATCTAAGGGGGATTGGAGGCACCCTAAATTTGGCCTCTATTCGATGTGTTTTGGATAAAACTCGTCCTAACATTGTTTTCTTTCAGGAAACACTGGTTCATTTCGATAAAGCTCGAAATTTCTTTCACACCCTTCGACCAACCTGGCTAAGATGTGCTATGAACTTAGTTGGAACTTCTGGTATTTTGATGGTTTCTTGGGATCCTAACAACTTTGATCTGGTTTCTTTTCTTACTTGTGGTGGGATTTTATTGACAGGGTATTGTTTAAAAATCAAAAGGAAGATTTCACTTCTAAATGTCTATGGTCCTTGTGTGGAGCGAAAAATTTTCTGGGAATGGTTGGAAGATTCAGGTTTGTTAACAATAAAAAATTTAATTCTACCAGGGGATCTAAACTTGGCTCTTTCTTCATGCGAAATATGGGGAGGAGCCACATCACTGGGGTCTTTGGCAGAATTTTTCAAATCTTATTTTCTTAATAACAAACTCATTGACATAGTTACGGGGAAAGTTGTCCCTAATTGGCACAACGATCGAGCAGGAGTGGATTTTATTGCAAAAAGGTTGGACAAAACTTTCTTATCTGAATATTTACTAGATACAGTTGGCATCTACATAGCATGGGTGGAATATCCCTTCATCTCAGACAATGCCCTGGTCCTGCTTCAGCTAGATTTGTCGTCCCTCTTTAAGGATTTTCCGTTCAAATTCAACCCTCAATGGATTAAGGATCAAGGCTTATTATTATTGGTACAAAATCTGTGGAATGATCCAAAATATCTCATTGAAGTTGGAAAACAAAAAAGGCTTGTTTGGAAACTAAAAGATCTAAAAGCTAGGACAAAACTTTGGCAAAAGGACCGTAAGTTTTTTTTAACTTCTAGTCTCAGATGCCTGGAGAAAGAGATATCTTTTAGGTTACAAAAATTCTCGGTTGGTACTCATAATACTATGGTGGATTCTTCATTAAAATATCTGGAACAAGAAATAATATTTTTACTTAATCAAATCGAGGAACAGTGGCGACAGAGAAGTCGTGCTATCTGGATTCATAGTGGAGACCAAAACACTAATTTTTTTCCATAAATTTGCGAATTTCAGGAGAAACATCAAGTTTGTTTGGGAGATTCTAGATGAAGCGATACATTTTCATTGCGGTCAGGAAAACATTAAAGAAGTGGCTTTAAATCATTTCAAAGGTTTTTACAAAGAACAAGCTGCCCCTTCTACCACTGACCAAGTCAGGGTGGTAGCTCTGTTTTCTAAATTGTTTAACGATACAGAGGCTGAGGCTTTATTCAAACCTATCGATACGGAGGATTTGAAGACTGCATTATCAGAATTAAAAGTGGACAAGAGTACGGGGCCGGATGGCTGGATTGTCGAGTTTTTTAGTCATTTCTTTGATCTAGTAGGAGAGGATCTCCTTGAAATGGTTGAAGAGTCTAAATTAAAAGGTTTTATTAGTGGGGCTTTAAATTCGAATTTTATTACTTTGATTCCCAAAGTAAACAAGCCACAAAATTTCAGAGAGTTCAGACCAATCTCACTGTGTAATATTAGCTATAAAATTATTTCAAAGATTATAGGTGATCGGATTAAACCGATTTTGTCCAGATCGCTTTCGGAGGAGCAGCTGGGATTTCTTCAAGGTAGACAAATTCAGGATGCCATAGACATAGTCCATGATTGCCTTCACATCATTAAAGAGAAGAAATCAAATTATTTCGTCTTAAAATTGGATTTACATAAAGCATATGATTGCATTAACTGGGACTTGCTGTGAATGATTCTTCTCCAAATTGGTTTGGGCCTAAACATGACAAATTGGATAATGAGCTGTGTGGTTTCCACTTGTTTCTCAGTTTTGATAAACAAAGAGGCTACTGAGTTCTTTAAAAGTGGCAGGGTACTAAGGCAAGGTTGCCCCTTATCCCCTCTACTCTTCATTCTGGTTATGGAAGGACTAAGTCTTTTATTAAAAGATAGTTAAAGAGAAGGTAAGTTGACTGGTATTAAAGTGTCCATAACCATAAAAATTCTTCATATACTTTTTGTGGATGATGTGATCATAATGACAAATTCTACAATGCAGGAGTGGTGGGAGATTGATAAGGTATTAATTTTTTTTTGTTCATCTTCAGGGTTACAAATTAATGGATCAAAGTCTACCCTTCTTCAGGAAGGATTGACGAAACAAGATTTAGTGCCCTACAAATCTCTGTTTCCTTTTAGATTCTCGGATCTTGATTCTGGTTTCAATTATCTTGGATATTTTCTTAAGACTGGAGCGCAACGCGTCGAAGATTGGGGATGGTTAATAAAGAAGATGGAAAAAAGGATCAACAATTGGTGTTATAGATGGTTGTCCTTAGGAGGACGTTTCACCTTATTGAAATCAATGTTAGAAAGTCAACCTATCTACTGGATGTCACTCGCTCCTGTTCCTTGCTCAGTCTTGAATACACTGAGGAAATTGATGTTTAATTTTATATGGAGAAGAAAAAGTGATACTAATCAAATGCATTTGTGTAATTGGGAGCAAATTACTCTTCCAAAGACATTTGGGGGCTGGGGAATTCACAACATTTTTTATTTTAGTAAATCATTGGCTGCGAACATGCTGGAGAGTGTTAATGGGTGTGGGAATTTGGCACATGGTTATTCTGGACAAGTATCTTCCACATTTGATTGTCATAAATTGGATTAGATCTCAATCCTTCCATCAGAAAGCGTCTTCTAGAATTTGGAGCGTTTTACTGAAATCTGTGCACTTAAATACGCAATGGTTAAGTTGGAATCCAGGGACGGGACAAGTCATTGCTCTGGGGAAAGATTGGATTCTAGGGCTGGGAATAAACTCTATCCTCTCTAGTAATATTCTATCTTCTCTAAACCAAAAGAATACAAATACTCTTGCACAAGCCAGGAAACATACAAATTGCCAACTTTTATCCTCTTACTCACTGAGTAGTAGTGATTTGGGTCTCTCTGGAGAAAATGTGACTGAATGGGATCAATTTAGGTGGGCATTAATTGATTCTGGAGATATCTTACAGATTCTAAAGATGAATTAATGTGGATAGGAGGGGATAATTCCAGATCTCCATCTGTAAAAAATATCTATTGGGGCATAATTTCAACTAAAATTATGATGAAAGTGGGGACTTGGAGACAGTCTATCTGGAAGTGGAGAATTCAACTAAAGATTAAATTGTTCATCTGGCTGGCATTGGAAGGTAAAACCCTTACTTGGAATTCTTTACAGACAAGAGGATGGGAAGGACCAGGACGCTTCTCCCTCTGTAAACAAGATTCAGAAAATACCATACATCTCTTTAAGCTTTGTCCTTTTACCATATCCGTCTGGAATATTGTGAGCAATGATTTGAACTTAAAAAAGTGCTTGATTGGTAACACTATGTCAAATTTCTTTAAAAATTGTTATGAGGAAAAGACAGTCCCTATCCAGATAGCAGCTCATATATGTTGGTTCATATGGATTGAATGAAACAAAGCAATTTTTGAAGATTCCACCCCTTCTATTCAGGCAATGATTTATAAGACTTTGGCTTTACAAAACAAAACTAGTGCTCATTTGAAGGATAGGCTTCCGAGAGATATTTTGATCATTCATCAAAAGGATACTTCTTTAGCATGGTTAGATGGGGCGGCTCAGCGAGATGGTAGCTTGTGTGGTGCAGGTGGTGTAATAAAAACAATTGATGCAATAGTCATACGATGAACCTTTAATTGTGGCAGAGGCACCAACACAAGAGCAGAACTCTTGGGTGCATGGGCCACTATCATGCTAGCAGATTGTTTGTCATTACATTGCATTCAGGTAATGGGTGATTCCAGAGTTGTTATTGATTGGCTATTAAACAAAGGTAGGCTTCAGGTTTGTGCAGTTGAAGGATGGAAAGCTAGAATCAAAGTTCTATTAAAAAGATTCCAGTCTATTAGCTTTCAACACATCTTCAGAAGCTATAATATTGAAGGAGACACTCTTTCCAAATAGGCTTTTGAAGAACCAGAGAGAAAAATATCCTATTTTCATTGGTCTAATGGAGTTGAAGGCCCTAGGAAACATATTAGAATCCATTAGCTCTTTTGAGAGTCGAACTGTTTCTTTTTTCAGTTTCAAGCCTTTGTATGTTTTGTTTTTTGTGAGAAATAGTGTTTTGTATGATGATGTCTAGGATGAGACGTCAATATTGATCTAGATCTTTTCTATGAACTTTAGTCCTACTTCTTTTTTGGTGCCTATAGCATGGATCGAGATTGACAGTATGCATTGTAATGGATCCTTGTTTTTTAGAAGAAAGATGTAAAAAAATTATATGATAATATAATTGAGCCAATTTTCTAATGGAAAAAGTAGCTCGATAGGATATTTTTTAAAAATCCGTCAAATTTAATTTGAATGTTTTGTCAAAATACAGGGAGTATGGGAATACATATTGGGAAGAGAGGTGGGGATTGCAGGTTGACAACACTGATCATCTATTATTTAGTTAATCATAATCAACCCCTACCAATTGTTGCTGCGTTCCAACACATAAGACTTTAACGTATAAAAAAATTAAAAAATATATTTGGTTTTAAATAAGTCTACCAAAGATCATATCCCTGCATGACAAACCAAAACAAAATATTTGTCAATAAATTTGATCGATTTCCTCCACTTCATTGTTCGAGCCTGCACTATATACGACATAATTTTTTATTAATCATATGGGTTAGTCATTGCAATTTATTTGACGTCTACTCCTACTACTACACTAGATATAACATGCTTTTTAATTTACATAGAGATTGTTTATATTTAGGCTGATGACAATTTATTGGACTTAATGTTAACTCTCAATAGTACTAAGACATCATTAATAACATAATACAAAGTTTGTTGTTTACTAATTTGGGCCCAACTGCAACGGAATCCACCTCCCAGCTATAACGAAATCCATCTCCCAGTAGTTATGCGCAACCATGGCTTGTATGTTACTGAGCACGTTGAATTTTATGGGCACCAAGAATTTTAATAAGGCCATGTGTTTCATAGGAAAAAACATTACACAAATTTTGAAGTTTAGATGTGTGCAACATGCATAAGAGATTATGACATCAACCATGAGGTCTCTGTTTTTTTGGTAAAATAAGTTTGGGATATTTACGCCGAAAGGCGTATATCTATTGGAGATGGGCACAATTAATCACCTTTTTATCTAAAATTCTAATTTGATAGTTAACAATTGAAGATGTTGGCATATTCTTAGTCGTCCTCCCAAATCAATGAATGTGATTTACTCTTCATAACTTCCCTGAATTTTTGAATGCATCAGTTAACTTGTTTACTTTTTAACATTTACCTAATCATATTAACCTTTGGAATTACCACATTTGAAATTAACTTTTAGATTTCCTCAGCTCTATGTATGTTTCAGCTGTCGAGGAGGAAGCTTTGACATCGCCTTTCAGCGTTCACCAGCCACTTTGCAGCTGTGTTAGTTATGATAAATTTAAAATTTTGAAGTGTGAGAAATTTTAAATATTAACTATTAAAACAAATTATATAAGAAAATGAAATAATAATAATTTTTTTTTGTTTAATTTAAGTTTTTCAATTGTATAACTTATATATATTAATCACAAGCTTTGTGGTAATCAATCTTTATTTTAAGTTAATTAAAAGAAATCTTAAAGTATATATAATGAGAGAGTTGGCATAAAAACATGATATAATTATTTTCAATATCGAGATAAGTATTATTTTATAAAATAAAATTATATAAAATGCTCCTCCTAACCATCGAATTCCAACAAACGAGTTTTCAAATGTGAAATAGGATCAATGTTTTCTTGATCCATTCCTGGAATTGTAGGTGCCACATTTTATTAGTTTGTTTACTTCTATGTTATACCTCTTAGAGTGGTGATTCAATATTACTGTTTTCATCGTTGCGTGAAATGAGAAGAGAGATGTGTCTATGATGACTGTGATGTAATTAATATTCGGTTAATTAAATGAAAGAGCTTGTCCGGAGATCCATTTTATGTTTTGCAGTATGACATTGATATTGATTTCAAAAGTTGGATTAAAAGAAAGAAAAAAACCATCTTATTTAAACTATAGGAACGTTTTTAAAATTTTAGAAGTTTGAACAATGCAATTATCTGTTTTTCTATTAGGAGGGCTCTCATTTACTTTATTGGAATCTCATTTACTTTATTCCAATAGAGAGAATTTGTTTAGAGTTATTTAAATCCTTAAAACCACATTATTTCCTTGCCACTCTTCAATTTGTACTTTGCTCATCATAATTTCCTACATACTAATAGATAAGATGCTAAAGAGGGAAACTCTTGGCTATGGAGGGAGCTACACAAGGCAAAGGACTGTAACATGTTCACTTTCTAAAAGGAGGAGACTAGCTAAAGAAATATTTATTCCTACATCAGATGGACATGCAAGCACTGCTAGTGTTGGTCTAGACAACAATGGGGAAGATGACGAACCTCCTGCTTCTGCTGCAAAAATACGCAGAGGTAAATTTGATATTCTATTTTGAGATTTTTTCACTTGGTAGATGATAAATGACATTTTTAGTGGTCCACACTGCATAATAAGGGGACTGATTCAGAATTTATCTTTTCAGCTTGCAATTGTACTTATTGTCCTTGCCTCGTGTTCTTTTCTTATCCTTTCATATTGTTTATGTGAAAAATATGATTTGATTTTCAGCAAAATCTGCAAATGTGTCATCATCACCAACATCAGCTATAGGCTCTTCAAAGCATTCATCTATTAATAAATCAAGTGAATCACATGGTTAGATTCTTGAATACAAAGTGTTTCTTAATTATGAACTTTAAAGAGATGGTTAGTTCCTTCTAAGATATATGTCTGATATTCTTATGTCTGACATTGTGCTGCACAAAACTACATAAAATGCACAAAAGAAAAACCCTTTATTAAATCTTGGTTGTTCTATTTTAGGTTTTTAATCTGTTAACATTGGTGTTATTGTTCTGTGCACAGTTAAAATGGCTATTAAATCATTCACAGTCCCAGATCTTTTTATTGATATGCTAGAAACGAAACCAAACAAGGCAATTTATTTCACATGATCGTCTTGTCATCCCAGCTACTAAATCTATTGTTGGTAAGTTGTCACTATGATACTAGTGTACTGTGATACCACCTATTTCATGGAAAAAATAATAACAACAGAATTTCAAGTCCTCAAAGATTAAAAAACACCCAGGATCACATATATAAATCTGCTAAATTTCTCACTAATTTGGAGTGCATTTTTTATCATCTAATAAAATATTGATTACAACAATCCACTGAGTGACTGCTATTGTTTTGTTGGTCATACCTTGTATGCAGTCCACCAACGAAAATTGCAGAGAGTTCACTCAGCTTGGGGAGATTTCTATTACATTATCTGGTTGGTGGGATGATAATGACTATTCGTTGGCTTTTGGAGACATTGCAGAGTTTTTAAAGTACATATGCATTATCAGACTTAAACAAGGTTGCCTTGCAAAGATTAACATTCGTATGCATCTTTCCAGGTAGGTATGAGTTATTTTATGAGAAGACTTGGAGGTGGTATAACCATTCTAGGAAGGCATTGAGGCGGTGCATGGATGACCATGTGATGCTAGGAATGTGCCGAGGCAATGTAGGGATGACGGTGTGGTGTAGGGATGGTGATGTGAAGGCTGTTTAGACGGTTCAGAATTCCACCTAGCCATTATTTGTCAGAGCATGGTTATTTTTTTCATTTTCGGGAAGGTTGTTTACACGGTTCAATGCAAAATGTCATGGATTGTCATTGTCAGGGATAGGGATTGTCAGAGATTAATTCAAGAGCTAAAAACATAGGAAGAGCGAAAAAAATCATTGTATGTAAGGGATTAGTCCAAGAATCCAAATATAAACATTAAAACGAGTGAAAAATAAAACATAAACATTAAGAAGCCAAAGATAGACATTAGTACAAGTGAAAAATAAAACATGGGGAAGAGCGAAGTGCGCAATAAGACCTCAAATCTTATTGTCCAAAGAGATTACAACAAAGAGTTTTTTTAATTATATAAAAAATAAATAAAATGAATTTGTTATGTCAAACATTACAGATTCAACAAAAATATATAGTCAAACAACAAACTAGTGTAAAGTCAACGCCATATCGAATGCTAGAGTCCCTGGCTTGCCTTCGACATGGACTAATAATGGGTAGACAATAGGAGAAAAGTTCTCACCATGAGACTTTCCTATGTTGTGATGAATAACCCCAAGAAAAACACGACTAAGGCTTTCTGAACAAGCTTTTGTGACCAATGGACTCAAGAAAACAATTCCATAAACTACAAAGTTAGGCCTCCACTTAAACTATGGACTTTTTAAAATTTATTTAAGATCCAAAGGGAAAGAAGAAAGTTTGATGGTTATTTATTTGTATTTTTTAAATTATAAATCCATTACAATAAGTACAATCTTAGC
>SNQJ01S0253087.1:0-12707 GCA_010110895.2 Picea sitchensis | reverse complement strand
TGAAATAGGTGGACTGAAGAACACATATGCCTTTTTACATAACGGAGACCTTCTTGTCATGTCATAGATGAACATATAAACATCAGATTTTTTTTATTACACCTGTTGAGGGAATTCACATACAAATACAGGTCAAGTATGAGCTCCTCCGGAAGTCTTTTCCATTTTCTTGAGTGAAGGGGTCCTTGGGTAGAACAATTAATTTTGATATCTGTTACAACATATTGCATAAGGAAGAACGGACAGTCGATATCTTCTAGGGAAAATTAGCAAATCACCGTGAGCCGTTGGATCTCGTGGGGGTGCAGGGGGATATTGTAGATATTCCCATAGTGTTTAAAGCTCAGAAGGGGCAGATTCGTTGATCCAAGCCAGCCAGAGGCGTTGGATTATTCGCGAAATCGCCTATCGAGATTTCGTAAGAAAGGAATAGAATATTTGGTAATGGGAGTTGCGAAATCGCGATACGCGATATCCCGACGGCTACAAGTACAGTGTGGGGCCACAGGAGTTGGTGGTGGACAGGTAGCACACTATATCGGGGTTCAGGAAAAGTAAAGTCCCAAAACATTGGACATCAGGATTCATGATCCCGCGAAGTCCGAAATCCCGACGAGTTGACAGGACCGTTGAAAAGTCAAAGCCATGAGCTCATCGGAGTTTTGGCATATCGGGACTCGGGAGTCGGAGAACTGAGTCCCAAGAAGTATATCGGAGTTTCAGCGTATCAGGCATCGAAAGTCAGGGATATGAGTGGTTCGACATCACGATCGCCGAAATCACGATAGAGAAAGTCCCGACAAGGGAACGGAAGGGTCAGCGTTGAATCGTATTGGGTCTCGGGTATTCGAGAGTCCTACGCTCGATTACTGACCTTGCAAGGTTGTGAATTCTGATTCCCCAAAATGTAAAGAGAGGGGGAGTCGCGCAAAAAGATCTATGGGTTTAGATTTCTCGATAGGGAAATAAAGGAACCTTTGAGTTCTTGAGCTTAGGAAAGAAGATCCTATGAGAGGCATGCTACCCGGAGTGCGACAACTACGTCGGTTTAGTGCTCGAGCTTGAGTCTTATACGTATATTTTAGGCAAGGAAGGCATAAGAGGTAAGGAGTAATCTAATACACAATGTCAAGTGGTATTAGAGCCAAGATGGTGTTCTTTGCTACGTAGCGGAGAGGGAAATTATCCATGCCTCAAGGAGAATGGAAGCGCTCACGATCAGGAGGATAGAAGTCTGAGAGAAAGAAGAAGCGGTAGATAACTAATCATCCATAGAGACGGATAGAGACCTCGGCGAGACTTCGAGGACATGGAGGCAATGCTTAAAGGCGCCACCGGCTAGTCACCGAGGATGCGAGTGATTAGATAGTGAAATAGAAGGTTGAAAGCGAAAGGGAGAGTTACAACCGGACATGCGTCAAACGAGCATTTGATCAAATCTATTTCAAGGATGGGTGTAGCAAGAGAGAAGATGGACATTCCAATTTCTGAGGAAACTTGGATGCAAAGAGGCCTAGATTGGATAAGATCTCTGGATGCCGCCCGACTCTGAAGATGTCGAAGAGAGGACAAAGAAAAATCAAGCATATTATTACCGCTTAAAAGGAATGCAACATTGTGGTGGGACGAACTACAAGGCGGCCCGACGCAAGGGAAGAAAAGATCAAAGAGGCTGGGGACGGGATGATCGCGCTGAAGAAGATGAAGAAATTCATCTCACAAAGGGATTATCAAAGTACTGTTAAGGGGAGAATGAAAGAACTACGAGATAAAATCTAATGGCGATTGAAAGAATACAACGAGGAATTCTATCAATGGGCATCGAGGCGGAGTCATCGGAAGGCGATGAGAAAGTTTCCGGATACATGAATGGCACGAGATATGATATCCGGATGAGATGAGCATGGTAACCACCATCTGAATAGTGGAAGATGCTTATTAGATGGCTCAAAAGGCGGAAGAGAAGATAGGCAACAGTCCCGGAGGGCCGAGGCATAGAATGCACTTGAGGAGGAAGCGGTTACCCAGTGTTGTGGGGTATTCTACCTATGGACTAACAAGCTAAGTTTTGAGCTTGTATGCGGATCATGACCCTTAAGACTTAACTTTTAACCTTCTACCCAAAATCTCAACCTTTTTCTCATACAAACATGGGAAGAATGGGCTCACCTTTTTCTTAGATGATTGAAGTATATCCTCCGTTGAGCCTTTATCTCCTCGGTTTTGCTGCCCCTTCCACAAAGCTTCCAGCAATCAAGGCAAGACTACACATGCATGCTACTGATCTACTAGGGTTAGAAATAAAACATAAATCAAATAACATAGGTGATTTGTACCCAGGGCCGGAAAAACATCACTTTTTCATTAGTCTCAAAATGAATCACTTACGATGGTCCCCGAGACCGACCATGGTTCCTCGATCCGATCCACAGGCTCCTCCTCTTCTTTTGTCCTCAACTACTTTTGCATGAATTTCTCCACGAGAAGCTTGAGGCAAAAGCTAAAGGGTTGGGACAATAATGGACTTAGCAATTTGGCAGAGTTTCGCTGCTATGATTTTTCCTTTTTGAATAGTGCCTACCCCTCCTTTTATAGGCTACCATAGAAGGAGCTAGGGTTTTAGCGAACTCTCGGCCATGCATGGTTTGGGTCAGTTAACCGACAAAACTCTTCATCCCAGCTGAAACTTCCACTGATTTTCTTCTTTGCTACGGTAACCCTTGGTATGATGAGAAGTAGCCCATGATCATCCAATATCTTGATAGAAAGGGCAACAAAAGCGATTACCGCGCCAGTGGAAGTTAGAAGCCTTGGGTTCCTTGGTTCATTAAGTGGTTTTGAGGTTTTTTTCAGCATGGTTTTGGCTAGGAAGGGCATGAGTTGGCCTGATGCTAGGTAAACTTGTGTAGTGCATTTAGGGTTATAGCGGATACCCCTAATGTGTGAGGTCGAGGAAAAGAACTGTCGATGGCGAAGATGAATCAATTCTTACCAATCTGTCTTGAATCTTTGAATAGAGTGAAACCCGAGAGAGTCCGGGAGTGCCGTCACGCAAAAATATCAAATGTCTCACCCGAGCATGGCATACCCATTTTCGGGATAAATCAGAACCATGGCTACCAATCAAATACAGCAGATCCATGTAAAATAACTTGCCGAAAGAGTAACCGCTTGAACAATACAGTGAAGACTACATCCTGCCGAAATCGGAAGATATACATATGAGTATCCATCTCTTAGAAGATGATTCGACCTGATGTTTGTACCGAGTTCGAGCAACGACTTCAAAGTATTCTAAAACTTCGGGTAGGAGTGTGAATGTATGACTACACTACCTAGAGGTCTCCGATGACTTGTCAGTAACAGGCAAGAGGATCTTTATGATCAGGAAAAGAACTTCATCAATTTCGAATATGGGCGTGACTCGATTCTCGAGATGGCCAACTCATGAAATTCAAAAGAAAAAACTGTAGAAAGTTTGACTCAGGTTGGATAAAAATTCCATTGGACAATAGCACGACAAGTGATAAGACTTAGGCAGCATATCACGGTAATCCCTTGTAAGTCTGGCGAGAGCAAAATGCAAACTCTGGCTATGTTTGGAAGAGTAACCAAGCGGTGGAGGACACAACTTCTGTAGCGAGCAAAGCTTCCCTAAGGTTGTACTACATCCATGATGCGATGCATCAAGCGGACATATGTAAAAACATCAAAGGGCGACTCATAGTAAAAGCGCAACAAAGAAAATGCACCATCCTCTTTTGGGGTATATTTGATTTTTGTTCTTTTTGAATATTTTGAAAAGAATAAAAGAATATTATGTTCTGAGTGGAGGAACGAGCATAGAAACATACAAGCTCAAGGCACAAGGACAAGGCCGATGTTCTAGGAAGTGATGCACCGGGAAAAATCCTCGGTGGTCAAAGGTGTTAGGAGCGCAAAGCTCATAAAACATTACTAAAAGTGAAGATTAAAGGATGCGGATGCAGTTGATAGAACACACACAATGGTAACATCCCTCAATGTAAGTTTAACGAGCCAAGAAGGCTGGTGATTTTCATGTTTAGAAGTCGAAAAGCATGAGAGCTCCATTGGGGTACCTTTTTAGAAAATAGTCTAGGTTGAAAAGGGAATTAAACTAGCATCGACTAGGCGTCAATTCAAAACCATTTTAGCAAGAGTTTGACAAAGAGACAAGATCACTCGGCTATTTTCAATTTTAAGGAGTCTAAAAATCTCTTAACTATGGACTCCATCCCGAGGGAATGTTCTGGACCGTTTAGCGAGTGTGAAAGAATAAGGTCACTCGACAATCTTTTCAATTTTAGGAGTCACGAAAAGAGCTTATGGACTCGAGGTTTCTTTAAGTGGGTGTCCCTTGGGCTTGAAAAATGGTTAAATTTATACTTGAGGATACTCTTCTAAGAATGAAAATTCAATATAGTGCTCCTTTATTAGATGCAATTTGTGCGTCAGGACGAAAAAGGAGTAAACTACTGCTTCGGACGGTGACTTCAAATTTGGGTTTAGCAGTGATGGGTCACAAGATGCATTTCGACAATCTTTCATGTTTAAAGGGTCTGAAAAGGGCTTAAAAAGGAGACCCGTTTAAGGAATTTTCTTACGGACCCGGTTTAAAGAGTGTGAAGAAACAAGATCACTCGACAATCTTTCATCTTTAAGGAGTCACGAGAAAGTTAAAGACTCCATTTAAGAATGATCTATACGGACCGGTTTAGCGAGTGTGAAGAAACAAGGTCACTTTCGACAATCTTTTCATATTTAAAGTGAAAGGGCTTAAAAGGAGACTCCATAATGGTTGCTTTTCTCAGTTAATCTGGACGAGATCGAAAGCATAAATACAATCTCGCGGATGTTTCTTTTTGGTCTCAAAGAGAGCTTGAAGAACAACAAAAGGTAGCCATTATCGACACTTTGTGGAGTCGATGTCGGTATAAACCCGGTAAAGACCGAGGAAAAACATGTGAATTCTTTAAAAGATCGGTGTAAATCAGTCTCCTCGAGGGAGCAGTACGCTCAGATGAAGACATTTTCCACGATGCGAGGGTTTAGGGAGATATTGATTGGTATCATTTCAACGATAGTCCACCATATTACCATCAGCATAAATTTCCTTTGTAGATAAGAGGTTAATGGGACCAGGCTGATCTCCCTTCATGGTGATAGTAGATTCTCACCTTACCGATTAGGTGCAACTCGGAGTATGATCTGTGATGAAGATCTTCCGAGGGTTTATCCAGACTAGTCGGTACCCGATTATAGCCGTGTTGAGGAGGGCAATACTAAGTCTAGCGAATCGGTGTTGACAAGAGAATCGTGAGCCCAGATAGTCTCAAGGAGAGGATCCAACTCCAGTGCTGGAATCAGATCAAGAGTAGCTGAATCTCGCTGGACCAAAGAGTGCTTCGCCCATTGTGCTAGACAAGAAGCGTAGACATGCTACATGCCACAGCCATCCATCGTGTCGATGGGAAGGAATATTCCATAGGATCACGAAAGTAAATTAAATGAACGTGAAACATGGAAAATCTCATCCTTGTGGTGAGTTGATATAAACCTAACATCGCCTTGAGGAGGTGGGTAATGAAAAGTACCCATCAAATATGGACCTGGCCAACTCCTATATTGGCGACAGAAGCGAGGATTATCCACCATGAGGGACCAATGGATGCCCCAAGGCGGTCAGGTCGAGAGAAGGACAGCCGATCAATAGTCACTATCCGACCTTCATGTGGAAACAATAGGACTTCGGAGATTATAGCGACCACAGCTTACGTGCATGGGTCCAACTCCGACCTAACAATGGGTTAGTAATTGATGGGGCATGGAGCTACCTCTGCCGGCCTTGCAATTATTCCCCTAACACCCGCGAGGGGAAAGAAGGGATGATTCCATGCGATCGGAAAGAACGACCATGTTAGCGATTGAGAAAGAGTAGAGTGGCGGAGACAACTTCGGGTTGACCAATGGCATCCATCATGCTAGCGACATAGCACAAATTAGTATCGTCTACTTAGTTGAAAGATATTTACGTGTAAAAATTTAATTAGGGTGAGCCACTACTATAAAGCAGCGGCGGTGGTAAAGACAGCGAGTTTTCAAGTCGGTCGTATCTAATATGATCATTCCCAGGTTACGGTCGGTAGAGCCCTAAAAGAGTCCTTGAGGCTTTCCTCACGAGGTAGGCAACTTTGGAGGACCTCAAAGTAGACATAGCACAAAGGGGTTTGTGATAAATCTTCCACCACAGTAGTTAAGGCGGGCCTTGCATTTGGATTATGAGAAGTTCTTTTAAATGCACCTTTGGGAATAAGTGTCATTGTTTCTCCCAACATATTCTAAATCTGTAGAGGAAGAGATGGGTCCCTACCGACTGCTGCGCTTCAGGAGCACTTTGTTTGCTATAATTGTGAGCTCTGGTTGCAATGAAAGTGTCACTTTCATCATGTATACGTTCACAGAAGATGAATCGTTTGGGGGAGGACATTTTTCATGGATTCCCCCCTCGGTACTTGCAGAGGATTGAGTTAAATTATGCCCATGATGAAAAGGGTTAGTCAACCGCGGCTTTGGCGGTGTCGTGTGACAAACCACGGAGCTCTGCAAGTCGAGGGGCATAGGTGGTTAGGTGGTCTTCGCGCATAGGTTGCTACGGATACCACCTCGCTTTCCTCTTTTCGGTAGTGCCCTCACTAGCTTTATCATTTGTTTTTTTATCCCCTTACTCTTCTTGCGTTGTTTTCTTCCCTTCAGACTACTAGTTGGCCTTCAGGTTCATCAACTACACACTATGTACATCCAAAATCTGGGTAGAGGGGGTAACTAAACAAAGAATTTGGTTGGCCACAGTCAGTTGTATCGACAATTTTTGCAATTGTTTTGTCAATTGCTCGTGGGCTTGGTTTATGTTGAGCAAACTATACCATCGGCATGTGGTCAGACTCTCTTTCTGGTTTTATCCAGAATCGATAAATTAGTGCATCCGGCGGGGATGTTGTACAATAGACGAGGCGAGAGTAGATAATCTCAAAGCTGTTGGTCTTTCGCATGATGGATTCTTCCTCACGAAAAAACCCACGAAGTTCACTGACGTCTTTGGATATTTGCGGAACTAAAGACTTAAGGGAACCACTCTAGCGGGGAATCTTTGGTGGGCCAGGTACCTTGATAAGACTCTTTTCGCGTCGCCACTCTCGAATATGAACCGAGATATGGTCGGCGATACGTTCGAATTGGATAGCAACTTCGGTGCGTCGTATCTCACGGGTAGCTGGAAATGGTTAAGGAAGCCATAGCGGGTTAAATAAAAAAGACTCATTGAAGCGATCCAAACTCTATGTACCATTTTGTGACACTCCCAATAAGAGTGCGTTGAAACAATCCCTGGTAGATAGTCATATTTGATTGAGTTGATGAACACCATAGGTGGAAAGTAGTCAAATGATCACACGGATCTTCATTAGAAGCAGCCCGAACTTTGGGATGTCGAGAGCAACCCGATGACATAGGAAGTGCTTAGCGGTCGTGAAGCCAGAGATAGGATCATTCAACAACCGTGTTAAATCCGACAAATTTAATGTTGCCAAGAAAGGTAGTATAGGCTGTTGCTGATAGCCGGGATAAAAAGGTCCTGGGGTTTGGTAGTGCCGGGTTACCCGAGGGAAAAGTTTTGTTGTTGGCGAGGGTTTTGGTAGAAACCTTGGCCTTGGCCAGCGTAAGGGTTTTGCATTTGAGGAGACATCATTTATTTGATTCCCATGAAGGACATAGGATGTTGGGCATTCATTGTATTTGATGGACTTTGGGAAGGATTACTCCATGCGGTCTGGTGGGAGAGGCATAGTAGTTTTTCCAAGGTTCCATTGATTATGGTAGAGAAAGCGTACGAGGTGGCATCCGGTGAGGATTGGATCCTTGTCCACGAGTTCAAAGGTCTGGTATATGTACTAGCGTAGGAATAGTACCATCTTGGATTAAATTTGTCAAAGATAGGTGTGCCCCGATGGGAAAGCGATGGAGTGTGGCTGATGTTGTTACCAAAACCCTCCGTTCCAAAGCGAGCGATGTGAACCTACCGACAAAGTTTACCGCAGGTTGTCCTTGCGGCTCGGCTCCAAGTGAACTTGTGTGTCGGGCTGCCGACGGTCTGGCGATGCGGACCCACTTAGAAGCGGCCTTGAGGGGCCGAAGGAGGAATATGGCCTCCGGCGTAAGGAAAAGCATCAAAAGAGACAAGAGTGCCCCTAGTTGACCTTGCCGGTTAGAGATCCCTGCCCCCATATCTAAAGTCTGTAAAGTGGAGTGTGTGAGTCCAGGACTCGTTCCTGAACTAGTATCTGCATGTAAGAAAGCAAGGCTGTCGCACTAGATGTGAAGGGATTTGTAGCCGCCACGATAGATGAGGAGTTGGTCCACTTCGCGGCGGATGCGGCCCGGAGACCATGGTGGTCCTGACTGCTGATGGTAAGTTAGGGGAAGCTTCCCCTGTGGTAACAACAGTGATGGGAATTGAAGAAATTTCAGTTGAAGTGATTTGTTTCATAACTGGGTTAAGCACTGACTGGCTTTTGTAAAATTGAATTGGAACAATAAATTGCGGCCAAGTATTAGTGTTTTGAGGTTTCAACCAATCCAAGATTGAAGCGTTCGATTCCTCCGGGGTTGATTACGAGTGAAAGCCCGGTTGCTTGAAGACCCTTGATGGTTCATCTCTCTAATAGTGGTGGCGAGGGTGGCTCCAGGGTAACCAGTAGCAGGCCCAGAAGCCGCCATTGACGGCCAGACTCTGAATCCTCTGCTTTGTGTGAGAAGATTCCGACGCTAAGGTATTACACATGAAGCAATAGTAACACGCACTCAAAGAAAGCCCCTAAAAGATAAATCAAGCAAGCACTATATTAGTAGGAAGGCAGTTACCACAACCAACACTAGAGTACTTATACAGAGTTGCAAATTACCTTTCGAATACGGAAGCACCCTCGGGTCTACTATACCAAAGTTGGTCCAGATGTCCGCCCTAGGTACGCGGTATACCCCGTGATCACTGTGTATGTCCCTAGAAAGATAGGCAACTAGTTTGCCATCCCGTGAACAGCTATCAGGTGA
Organism: Picea sitchensis; assembly: GCA_010110895.2. Lineage (NCBI taxonomy): Eukaryota > Viridiplantae > Streptophyta > Pinopsida > Pinales > Pinaceae > Picea > Picea sitchensis. The sequence continues at coordinate 3,581 of SNQJ01S0253087.1, read as the reverse complement.
ATTACGATTGGTCGGTAGACCACAATGAAGCGGGGTATCAAGCGGCTTGTCAAGGGTGCTCGAGCAAAATTCCAGGAGAGCGTGAGGAGACCTGAGCGGTTGAGACCCACAAAGCTCAAAAAATTGAAATGCTAGCAATGAGTCCCTTAACAAGATCCTCTATATGTGTTCTCCACAGCCTTTCGGTCCGACTTTGGAGGGTTATCTCCGTTGCCTTTCCTTCTACAGCGACCTCGTGTGTTTATCCCCACGTGTTAGGGGTCTGAATAACTTTTATGGCGGACTTCTACACTCCTAAATGGCCGGAGACTCCAATGTTTGGTTTAGGTGGCCCTGGAGAATTAACTCTCCAACTTTGTTCCAAGGCCCTATTCACGAGCTAGTGTATGCACCCTACAACGAGAAAAGTCTACTTGATTTTATTTGCGTTACTTTTAATGGGGTTGTTAGGTCTCAAGGTCGGAGGTAAGCTGATGGTCAATATGCATGAGACTCAAAGCAAAATGCAGAAATGCTTGAAAACAAACTTTTCCTCAAATGCAAAACCAACAACTATTCAACAAGAAAGACTTATTTTCGTTCCGGTTACTAGATTTTATGCGGTAAAATGAGAGAACTTTCCTTTCGGATCCATGAGCTACTTATGCTTGACGTGCACTGTAAAAACTTATGCAAAGACTTCTTTCCAAACTCTTGTAACAACACAATCTTCTGTCAAAGAGAAGAAATGACCATTTTTTTTTTATGCAAAATCTTAACAAGGAAAAATGATGACAAGATCAAAAACCAAGAGAAACTTCGGCTTAAAGCGAGGATCATAAGCAATCGAGCATAGAAGTAAAAAGCAATCAAGACAACACCTATTCAAACACTTGCCTAAAAACCCTCAAACAAATCTATTTTTCTCTTTTTGTACAGTACTTTCTATCAAAATTAACTAACAACACCAGCTAAGAATAAGATACCCTAACCTGCGGTGTCCCCCCGGACTCAAACCGAAGGAGAACTTCTCACCACGGAGGATGGCCCTTCACCGGTGAAAACAGCGGGCAGACCAGCGATTGTCAGGCGACAGCGGTTAACCCCTTGAGTTTGAGCCTAACCGATACCTTGGTGCCTTCGGGGCTGAATCGACTGTGGATATGTATAAAATCTGAGAAAAAATCCAACACAAGCAACCCAGACCTGAAGGCCTCTGGTATTGACAACCGAGGTCTCTGAAAGGTTCAGGTGCTACTACTTGAAAAGGAAATTTTTTTACCAAAGGAAATAAAGGCAAAGAACAACTAACACACTAAAGGTGGTGAAATGAGACAACGATATGAGAACCGGTGTTATCCGGCCCGGAAGGTAAACTTCGGCGGAGGAAGGGGACCTCTTTAAGCTTCTGGACTCTACCATCTTTGAAACCACGTGAGTCGTTCCTGCAGCTGTAGAAGGCTAGAGTATGGGTCACCAGAGGCGGGCCTGAGTATGAGTACCTGTGTCGAAAAGGAAAATGTGAGCATGTTGATCAGGAAGGCAATAATGATAACTAGGTTCTCTGCTAGCTTTCGACTATCAGAAAACAAAAAACAACAAAGCGAAACTTAATTCTTTGAACTACCCAAGATCTTAACCAAATCCAGGGAACCTAAGGTAAAATATCCCGATTAGATTAAGCCAATTACGTTGTGAGATTATTCTACCCTCTGGGACTAACAAGCTAGGGGTTTGAGCATGCATAAATCATGACCCATGAACTTAACTTTTAACCTTCTACCCAAAATCCTCAGCCTTACTACTCGTACAAGCATGGGAAGAATCGACTCACCTCATTACCGATGATTGAAGTAGATCCTCAGTTGAGACTTCGATTTCCTCAGTAACGCCCCTTCCTGGCTCACCAATCAAGAGAACAGGAACTACACATGCGTACTCTTGATCTACCCCTAGAGGGTTAGAAATAAAACATAAATCCAATAACATAGATAAGGATTCATGTATTTGGGCCGGGAAAAGCATCTTTTTCATTGAATCTAAAGCCGAATCACTTACAATGGTCCCCGAGGCCGTACCAGGTTCCTCGATCGATCACAGGCTCCCTCCTCTTCTTTTGTCCTCCAAGCATTTGTAGCATGAATTTCTCCTGAAGCTTGAGACAAAGAAATAAAGGTTTGGGACAATAATGGACTTGGCAATTTAGGCCGAGTTTATTTGCTATGATTTTTCCCTTTTGAATAGTACCTACCCCTCCTTTTATAGGCTAGAAGGAGCTAGGGTTTTAGTGGAACTCTCAGCCATGCATGGAAGAGAGTTCGGTTAACGATAAAAGCTCTTGTCACAGTGAAACTTCCCACAATTTCTGCTTTGTTGGTAACATCGGGTTGTAGTGGGTTAGCCTTGATCCCTTAGCGTCTGATAGAAAGGAAACAAGTGGTGCAGCGTCTAGTGAAAGGTTAGAAGCGGGTTCCTTGATTAAGTGGTTTGAGGGGATTTGTTATTTATGGCTTTGGCTAGGAAGAGAGGCATGAGTTGGCTGATGCCAGGTAAACATGTATCGTGCAATTTAGGGTTATAACACCAGGACAAATACCATAAGCCCAAGGAGGAATGGAAGAAACCTGGACTTCGTCACGAGAGAGGTGGAACCTCACAGCCAGGGCCATATGTTGAGCAAAGAGGACAACATAATAATGAAGAGAGAGGAGATTATGATGACAGCAACACTTTTCCCGCCATTACTAGAGGCGGAGGAAGGAAGAGGAGTGGAAGTAATAACATGCTTCACATGCGGAAAGAATGGGCACAAGTCTTACGAGTGTCGAGACAAAAAGAGGACGTGGAAGCTCTCACATCTTTGAAGCACAAAGAAGCGGGATGTTGAGGCCAAAGACTCTTGAGAGGATTTGTTCAGCATGGCTTTGGCTAGGAAGAGGCATGAGTTGGCCTGATGCCAGGTAAACCTGTGTAGTGCATTTTAGGGTTATAACACGAGGACAAATACCAGAAGCCTAAGGAGGAATGGAAGAAACCTCAGACTCGTGCAGAGAGAGGTGGAACCTCACAGCGGGGGCCATATGTTGAACAGAAAGGGAAACATAATGAACAGAGAGGAGATTATGATGACAACAACACTTTTCCTCATACTAGAGGCAGAGGAAGAGGAAGAGGTGGAGTAATAACATGCTTCACATGCGGAAAGAATGGGCACAAGTCTTACGAGTGTCCAGAGAAAAAGAAGGACATTGGAGAAGCTCACATCACTGAAGCACAAAGGCGGGATGTTGAGGCCAAAGACGCTGAAGGCGAAAGATCGCTCATGATGCGAAAATTCCTTTTGACACCCGGGAAGGAGGTGGAAAGTTCATTCCAAAGGACCAAACTCTTTAGGACTACTTGCAAGACCAAGGACAAGGTATGGAAGGTCATTGTAGACAGTGGTAGCATGGATAATCGCGTATCTACGGAGATGGTAGAGAAGCTGGAGCTGGAGACGACTGATCATCCAAGCCCATACAGAGTTTCGTGGCTACAGAAAGGACACCAGGTAACTGTTACTAAACAATGCTTGGTTGAATTCAAGATAGGTGGATATAATG
>SNQJ01S0253086.1:0-12707 GCA_010110895.2 Picea sitchensis | reverse complement strand
GGTGTTCTATATGCACTGAAAACCCTCATTTAAATTGTCAACCCGGGGTAAGTAAACTTAGAGTTGTAGCACTATATATTTCAAGGTAGAAAATATAGAGGTAGTATAGTCTAACTAAGGAGATGGACTATCTAAGGGCTAATCTACTTAAACAAAGACTATTAATGAGCAAACCCTATCAAGGAAATTAAATTGTTTACCCTAAGTAACTTTTGAACAATGGATCGATGGATTGTCCTAAGGAAGCAAATGAAAACCCTAAAATGAACAAGTTTACTTAATCAATCTAATGAGCAAAATCAAGCCATCTATTTAATATATTCAAATTAATGAACAATAGCAACAAAAAACTAATCTAATCAATCTATTCAAATTGATGAGCAACAACAAGTAAGCAAATAAGCAATCAAATAACTTAACCTATGAAAACTTATGCAACAAGTAAACTAATCAAAACTACTTAATAGGTAACTAATCAAACTATTAAGCAAGTGAACTCTATTATTAAGAGAAACTTCATAATTACTTATAATCTACAAAAAAAAATCTTAACCTATTGAATTAAAAGCATCATGACAATATTCAAAGATTAATCAACAACTACTCTTTAATCTATGATAACAAGAAACTTCAAATATAATGATGATGATGATGTCTTCGATATCTTATGACATCACGATGGCATCTAAAAATTAGCGATAGCTCAAGAGGAATAATTTCAATATTAACTTCTATGGAGAAATGAAAGGTATGAATCAGGCAATCTAACGAGAGCTTAGTCATCATAGAAGAAATATCAACTATCTTGAAAATCCATGTGATCCTTCAATTTATGCATTCATCGTCAACGACAAGAAAACACTATTCTATTTAATTCAAATGCACTCTTATGCTAATGTAAGCGAATTCACACCATTAGAGATTTATAACTAAAAACTAAACTCAAAATCAAACTTTGAATTAAAATTACAATCTAGATCTAGAATGGAAATTTCATGAAATAAACTAAACTAACCCTACTATTAACAATTCAAATTGCAAATTGAAATACTCATAAGAGCATAATTCAAATTCTACTTATATCTCACCATATGACAGGAAAATTGATAAGCAAACTAGATAAGCAAACTAAGAATTAAAATCAAAACTAGCAATTATTCATCCATCGAAACTTTGCCAAAGAAACTCTATATTTTGTTTTAATTATTCTACTTCAATCTACAGAAACTCAAACTATCATTTAATCACACAATGAGGTTAGCAGCTAAGCTTGCAATCTGTTTACTAATTAATTAAAAAGACATAGCATATTAACACTATCCTTCACAAGCAACCCACAAAAAGGAAACTGAAACAATTAAGCTATGAACAAGAAACACACAACATGTAAATTGATAAAAATGCACATAACAAAAAATGAAAGAAATAACAATTGCACAACTCGAATACACAAGCTAACTAGCTAAATATTCACCCAGACCACTGGTGGGCCCCCCAGCAGGTCGTGGCTACTCAACAACGAATCACGAACTAAGTAACACGATTTTGGCATTTAAATTAAAAACACAGTCTTGCACAAGTTTATGGAAATGTCTCAAATTACACAACAAAAACAATTCTAGCTTCATAATTCTTAACTTAACTTTTTTCTGACCACTACTGTGGTATTTATAGCAATTACAATTCGAGAGGTCGACCACTAGAACAATCGACCTCCTCTAAAAACAACCAATTACATTAAATGCGCTAAAACTGCATGTGGCTTCTAGAAACCAAACGAGCCACTCAACGCTAAGCATAACAATTCAATCCAAGATGTCAAGAGCTCAGTAGCTGAAGGCCACAAGCATGAGCAAAACCCATGTCGTTGATTCACCCAACACAGGCCGCTGATATAACAACCGCCAATTTGCCCACGGTTTTAGTGTTGGATGGAGTGTCAGAGGCAGTGTCGGATGGAGTATCGGATGCAGTACTGGATGAGCTACTGGATGGAAAAACGCCATGCAATTTTGCCCCGTGGCACACAGATCACACATTAGATTCTTGGGTTCATCAAATCAAACTGAATTATTCTTAAACCCATGACAAAACATCAATTATATGTACTTGGTATGATCTATGAAGATTTGATATAAGAATCCTTCATAACTTCTTCAAAATAGTAAAATACACATATAATACCGGTCAAAAAGGATCTAATCATCATCATTAATTTAACCAAATGATGAGCCCAACATTACCCCCACACCTAAGATTTTGCTAGTCCCACTGCAAACAAAAATGAATTGCTCCATATGACTAGACTTGCTGAGAAGGATTAGCTTTAGAAGTTTCTCCCTCTTGCCCTGAAGATTTTTTCTTGTGTCTCTTATGTTGTTTCAATTGTGTCCTGAGGTTGCGATTGGTTTTAGTCATTTCACCAACCAATCGTTGGAGGGAATTCACCTTTGCTTGTAGTATTGCATTGTCATGGTGGAGATGCTTATCCAAAGTCTTCCTCTCTTCCAATTGTTGCAACAACTGAACATTTTCCTGTTGTAGCTTTTCAATGGCTGGAGTATGATCAAATATCTCAGAGGAGGGTTTGGATCCCTTTAAATATGTAGAAATTCTATCTGTTTGATTGAGAAATATGGCTCTTGAAAAGGTTTTGACTCAATTGAATCCAAAATATAAAAAAGAAGTTCAAAAGGTAGAAAATATTTTGAACAATTCAAAGAGTAAGCAAGGATTGATTAGAGATTAGGACCAGTTCCAAAGTCAAGGCCCATCCACACCAAGCTAATGATTGAAGGGCCTAATTAAGAAATCATCCCAAAATCGTGGCTCATCTACACCAAATTTGGCAAAATGAGGGTCTAATTTGGAAATCGGGGGCCTAATCATGTGAAAATAGCTTAGTTTAGAAATAAATGACCAAGAAGGAAAGAAACCAAAACTATCTAAATAATAAAATTCAAGAAAATAATTGAAATAAAAGCACACAAGTGAAACATAAAAAATCCATTTAACTTGACCAGTTAAAAGAAAGAATCACTGCAGTTGTCATTGTTTTTATATACAGATGATTCTACAGATAAAGACACCTAAACATTTAATCTATCAACCATGACTCTCTTAATTCTTGTGAGACACAAGCACTATTTTTGCAGGATGGTAGCTTGGATTGAATGTCAAAGGGATGTTAAGCATAAAAACTAAAAATGACTCTGAGTATGAGCAAAAAATTCTAGGTAATGGATAAGGCTTTTGGACTCAGAGTTGGGATTTTCTTTTGAGCTCATGTTGGCTTCAATATGGTTCAAGGTTGAGAACCTTGGCCCGAAAATTGGGTTAGGGATCAATTACAACACTAACCCACAAATCAAACTAAATACAAATAAACTAGAAGTAAATGCTACAAATCATCATAAACTTGTGAATTCTAGAATGAAATGGAAACAAGAAATCTACTTTAAAAATTACCCACAGGGGTTTTGAATCTAGGAACTCATGTGAAAATGATAACAATACAAATTAAAACATCCCACAATTAGAAACATGTTCTACAGCTGAGAGTTAAATTTGAAATAGACATATTAATCAACCACACATCTAATCTAAGATCATGCATAAGAAATCATAGACTGAAATATAAAATGCATGGGAAAATTGGTACCTTGAGTGGGCCCTTGCTCCAGGTGACAAAAAAGCCTTAGAATAAATCAACACACACACTCACAACTCGTACAACAAAATAAACATGAACCGACTTTTATTCCAATAGAAAATTGTGTTCAAAAAATAACAAAAGTACAAAGGTTCATTTGAGTGACATAATGTCTATATCCTCTGCCCTCTTGGGCCAAATATGATATACATACAACATGGAATTGAATCCCATGAAAAAAAACTAGATAACATGAAGAAACATCTAGCTAAACAAAGCAAAAACTAAAACTATGCGCCTAGCTCGATCCAAGCAATGATAGGGCTCAATACAAGTTCACGTGGGTAGCTTGGGTGAGGAATGACTCATTCAAAACATCAATGATACTTTCAGGTGCATCCAAGATACCTAGGAAACGAATGGGAAGCAGGATACCCATCCAAAGATGCTCTAAATGAGCCCCACGATGAAAAAAAATGGTTATCCATGGAAGCAACAACTCCAACAGCTCCCTGGAATGGAAACATGAAGTAATGATGCCCATAAACCATAAGATTCTCCACATGGTCGAATTTCCTTCTCAATATCCTTCAAAACCATTTTCATAATACATAGAGATTTTATTGTTAGCCCGAGGAAAGAGCCCACACTTCATACTTTAGGTTAGACATATATGTCAAAATGTAAGAAACTTTTATCAAACATCCTAATCCATTTCATAGAAAAAAAACCAAATTATAGTTTGTTAATCCTAAGACCCAATTCATCATAAAACAATTAAATGACTAACACATGGATGTAGAAGTGAGGTAGAAAGAGGGTAAAGTAGAGGTAAACTCAAGCCTAAAATATACCATATGAGGGTATTGACAACAATAAGGAAATAAAGAACCAAGGTCAATGTGTAACCCAAAATAAAGAAGCATATCTTAACTAGTGACAAAAAGTGGGTTGCTAAGGGATCAACAAATATCCTATCCCCATTAATTATGATACTTTATTAATGTATGAGGCCACCTTCCTTGAATAAGGTCCACTAAATAGTTATTTAATAGTCACTCATTGTAAAAAGGGTCCTCTTTATTAACAACACCCAAATTAGTTAGTATTCCTTCATTATAATTGGGATTGTAGGTAGTTAATATTTTCAATGGATAGATATATATTGAGTAGAAGGTTATCTAATGTTTTTCCAAGAATTCTTATTTTATTTGAGAGCTTTTTCTCTAGGAGGTTGCAGTGCCCTGTTTTACCTAGCCATTCGAAGAGACCTTCTTTAGATTTGAAGGTTGTCTTCCATATATCAGTTGGTTCGATGGGAACCTGGTGGTAGCCAAACTTTAGGTCAATCTTGCTGAAGAAATTTTCCCCCTTAAGTCGGTCAAGAAGTTCATCAATCCTGGGAATTAGGTACCGGTTCCTGACTTTGATTTTATTTAAGGCTCTATAATCAATGCAGAGTCGCCAAGTCCCGTCCTTCTTCGACACCAACACAATTGGGATTTCGCAAGGGGAGGAGATGGGTATGATGTGCCCCTTTTGAAGAATATCTTGGATCTGACGCCTGATTTCATCATTTTCCATCAGCGAGCGACGATAGACTGTTCCATTAGGTAGAGGTGCATTGAGGGTCATATCTATTGGATGCTTGACTTGGAAGTGCGTCGGTACCCCGATGGGTGAGGAGAATATCTCTCTGTATTCTTCCACGATCCCGTCCACTTGCTTCTGCTGCAGAGAGAGGTTCTGTGTAGAGGCCACAGATGTGGGTGCAACCTTATGCTTAATGTGAGCACAGATAACAGAGAAGAAGAACTTCCTGGTCTGTGAAATGACCTTACTTCATTTCTTAACAGATATTAAAGAAATAGCGGTAGGCGGTGCTACCTTTGGTATTCTTTACAATTGTCTACCCAAAGTAATAATAAAATTGCAGGGTCTAGACTCATACAAAACATGATGCTTCCACAAATATGGTTGTCCTAAAAGAACATCACAAACTTCAAGGGGAGCAATATCACACAATACCTAATCTTTGAAAGGCTTGATGTCATAGGGTAGACGACACTGTTGGTTGACACAAAGAACTCTTCCTTGGCAAAGCTAGCCAATGGTGTAGGGTTGTGGGTGCGGTTTCATTTGTAGGTCTAGCCGCTTGATGACCTCTGCTTAAATTAGTTTCTTCTAGCTGTCTCTATTGACAATGAAATGAAGAAAATCCCTCTTTACCCACATCTGTGATTGAAAGAGGCATTCCCCTTCCTTTGGTTCTTCTGGTTTGCTTGGCCGGATTTTGGTGGTAGAGAAAGTGGCACTGGGTTCAACATCGATAATCCGCTTCCCTCCTTCGGTATTTGATTCGGAATCAAAATCGGCCTCTGACTTGGAAGCCTCCAGCTCAGCCACAAGTGACTTCTTAGAGAAACATTCTTCAGTGTTGTTCCAAGGGATTTTATGGTACTCACACCATTTTCATGTGTCCTTCTTCGTCTTCCCATTTCCCTTCTTGTGTTGCGGCTTGGACTGGTTGTCCTGAGAGCATACATATCGACTCAGTCCCTTGATATGTGGGTTGGGGCTTCTTTTTCCATACTTTGGCTGTGAGGAGTTTGTAAATCCAAACTCTCACCTCTTCTACTTAAATTTATGCTTGATCTTGACAACGTATCTATAAGCCGTGTCCAATGAGGCAATGCCCATAAAATCCATTTTTATTTGAATGTATATATGCAAACATCCACAGTATTTGAGCACCAGATGACACTCAGAGTCTTTGATACCCAATTCGGTGCCCAGGGTATGGAAATTATTGGTGAAATTTGGTACTATCTGGTCCCTTTCTTGATGCAAGGTGGTCCATCTGGTATACTGGTCCTCGTAGCTTCAAACATCGTAGTATCGTTCTTTAATGGCATCCTGGAAGGAATTCCATGTAGGGGCCACCACAAATATTGCAGATTCCTCTACCGCCCTTTTCTCAGAGTAAGTATCCCACCAATTCTTAACATGGGGGATGACCTTGAGAAGTGAAAAAGTAATATTTTCCCTATCGAAGAAATTGTGGACCGAAAAATACCGTTCGAGAAGATTCAACCATTTATCTACAACATCTGCTTCTATCAGTCCTTCAAGTAATGGAATATCAAAATTTACCTGTACCTTGAAGGGGGTTTCATGGTCGCTTGATGAAGATGCTTCTCCTGTGGGCAACCATCGAAGGATCTACGCAAAGTTGTCCATCATTTTGTTCCTTTGTTGGCTTCCTTGAGCAAAATTTTAATAGGATCTCCTGCTCCACCATATTTATTTTCATCCCCCATGGGTTGTTGTCGGGCTCGACGTAGCCGATCTTGCAATGGCTCGATTGGTTCGAGTCCCAACTTCTTGTAGTCAGATCTTGTTGGGGACATGCACGAAGAAAAATAAATGAATAGCAGACCGCTCTCATACCACTAATCCAGATTTAGGAGTGGAACAAATTGATTATAGAATGAATACAATAAACACAAAGATATGAAGAATAACACAGATATCCAATGAACAATATATTCTATTAAATAAATGAAATAGCCTGAAACTGTAAAATTGTAGTACTGAAACACTTGCCCAAATGGTGGTAGCTATCTTTGAGAAGAGATGTAGTTGCTACGCGCATCCGTTTGAGCATAATGATTACAATGAGGCTCCAGAGGCCTTTTTGATATTACTCGTGAATGAAAAAATCCTAGACATCCAAAAACCTAACCCTAGAAGGTGAAACACCAAAATTCATGTGGGCCCCTATGGGCAAGTTGGTAGCTCAACTTCCCGAGGTCATAACTTTTGCATACGACCTCCGTTTTAAGTGCGTGATAGCCCGTTGGAAAGGTATTTCATAAAACTACACATTTCATCATCAAACTCTGACTTTGTCTATAGTTTGATTGTGGCGAGCCAACAAAAAAATGTTTAGGGCCCCAAAACGCCCCTGGAAGTACAACAAGATGTGTTGACATGAAAACATACAAAATAAGCCAATTGGATTAGGAGAGAGGCCACCAGTATCCACCTAGAGGATGTGTATGGATTCAGACAACCTAAGAAATGTAGAACCCACGGTTACAAAGAAGTACATAAGAACATGTTGAACAAAAAACGAACAAGAGGAGCCAGTTGGACTAGGTGGGTGGCCACCAATATCCACCTGGATCACTATCTCAGTTGGAACGAACTGCACTCAACTCCCTTGGCTTGCTGCTAAGTCGCCCTTCTTCTCTCAGCTGAATCTACCTCATCTTCCTCAACCAACACCCTCATCTTTATCTCAACACAACGATGTGTTTTTTTCCTTCACCCTCAACCTCCTTTTATCTCTCTAATTCACTTTTCCTAGAGGCTTCTATAAGCCTCCAAAAATTCACTTTTCCTAGAGGCTTCTATAAGCCTCCAAAAATTCACTTTAGTGAATTATTAATTTTTGAAAAAAATGACTTTTCAGAAATATAGGTGAAAAGTCAATAAAAGTCATTTAAATGACTTTTATACTTTTCCTAAGTTAAAACTTAGGATAAAATTAATAAAGNTAAGCCTCCAAAAATTCACTTTAGTGAATTATTAATTTTTGAAAAAAATGACTTTTCAGAAATATAGGTGAAAAGTCAATAAAAGTCATTTAAATGACTTTTATACTTTTCCTAAGTTAAAACTTAGGATAAAATTAATAAAGTTGATCTAGGTGTTTAATTGTGTCCATCAGCTAGCCTTAGACACTTAGGCTTAGCTGAGACACCTTTTGAGCTACAAAATTACATTTCCCCCTACTTTCTCTTTCAATTTCTTCTTCCTCTTCCTCTTCCTCTTTTTTTTTCTCTTACATATTCTCTTCCCTCTTCTCTTATCTCCCCTTTTCCCTCTTTCATCCTCTTGTTTTGTTGAGACTTGCACAATACACAAGGCTATATTTTCACATATGGAAGAATTAAGTATTTAATGAAATAATGTTGAACAAAAGTCTATATTGAATATATCCATGTGTATTGTAAAATGCATTATTTGTGCACACTCCATTGTTGTTATTGCATTTATGTTTTAATTATTTTTCGTTAAGTATCTAATTATGTACAATTACTTTATTATAGATATGGTTTAAGTTACTAGATCTAAATTTAGAGGTCATGGTGATGATAATGGGAGAAAGGATTCATAAAAGAAAAATGGGAAAACATAAGTAGTTGACACCAATGACAAAAGGAAAAGGTGAATTAATAATCACCTACTACATGTTAAATTTTATTCACAANGATCTAAATTTAGAGGTCATGGTGATGATAATGGGAGAAAGGATTCATAAAAGAAAAATGGGAAAACATAAGTAGTTGACACCAATGACAAAAGGAAAAGGTGAATTAATAATCACCTACTACATGTTAAATTTTATTCACAAGGATTGAATCATTGTGGATGGAGAGCCCTCAAATATCCAATGGAGTCAGTCATCTACTTGGTGATTTTTATCTTGATAAATGGAGTTCTTCATTTTCATTTTCTTTTTTCAAATTAATGGAAAAATAAGACTTATAAGTTATGCAAATATTAATTATGGATGTCTTTGATGGAAATAAAGTGGTATGAGTATGGGCATGAGTTAATCAAGAAAGAGTTGAAATATGACCTAAAAAAAATCTATGTAAAGATGGTAGAGGATTTGTAACTTGTGGCAACCAAGGTAAATTATAATTCATTTTTTCTTTAATTGTGAAAATTTAGTCCTTTTGATTTATTTTTTCTTTAGGTGTGAGAGTTCAATCCTTATTACTAATTACAAGTATGTTAGTTGCCTTTGAATTGTGTTCTTAAAATGAATTTTATAAGAAAGAAGAATAAGAAGAATACAAAGGTGTGGCTTTGGATGATAACCATAATGTTGATGACATATCAAGATCTGATCAATCCGAATCTAGTCAAGGTTTTTTATTTAACTTGTGTAGTCATGTAGTTAAGATTAATATTTCCTTGGGGTTGAGGTATATTCTTTTTTTTATGGAAAGAACATATATCATTGTGTACATGTATATAAAATTATCATTTCCATTACTCAATGGGGTTGAATCGATTGGTGAGGAGCGGAGAGTTTTTCACTAGTATGCAAGGTTAAATTATTGTCGGGGTTGTTTCTAGAGCGATGGAGTCACCTTGAGGTAGTTGTTGATTGTGTGGTCTCACATATATTAAATGATCTCGTGATAGATGCACACATAAGCAGATTAAATCCCACATCCATGTCTTTCAAATTTAAATTTTAATTGGGTCTATTTTGAAGGCCAGTGCCCTAGAACGCTCTCATATTCCATCTTTTCCTTGCACTCGATTTTTCCTTGGATTTCTCTTCGCCTCGTGATCGACTGTTCCTTGGCTCTCCCATTCCATCTTTGCCTTGTGCTCGACTATTTGGCCACCCATCATCAATCCTCCATTATCTCTTTCCTAATCCTTACCTGAACGCCCACACCATGCCTAGAGAGAGGGGAAAATCCAGAAGGGGTATGTTGTACTACAACTCCCTTACCAGACGCAATAGACTCCCCTCCTCTCATCTTGCCCTCATCACTACCAGTCATCCTGACCAAAGCTATAATTGGCCTCAACAACCCCGACCTCCAACCTCTATTCCCACAATTGAATATGGAAACTGCCCAATCGAGGAGGAAATTCTCCCTCATGAGAAGCTCGCCCCTTCGCTTAGCTTTCACCCGGAAATTGTCTTTCTCAGAGCCCATACTCCGGATCATTTTTATGGCACTGGAGAATGCATGGTGGAGGAATAAATTCCTCCCAGTTGGCAAATGGATATTCCAACGACAACAACGGATGCAGACTTGGAGATGGATGCAGAACTAATAGAGGATCCGCCTCCACCCACCCCAATTCGACTTATGGATGAGCATGTTCCGCTCATTTTTGAGCTGCGGCAGAAACTTGACGACCAGACACACATCCATCAAATCCTGGGACAACGAATGGACCTCCTATTCGACGCCATGACGAAAGCTCCAACAAGAAAGCAGTGCCCAACCTGCAGCCAAAAATTTGTACGAGCCTACAGCGCCCATGGCAGCCCAAGCCCGAGATTTCATTTGGACTAGCTCCCCCAGGTCTATGTTTTTCTTTTGGATATGTCAATTACGCAGAGAATTGAGATTCTCTATCAGATGATGTATGTCAGTCAACCATGGCCACTGGTTAGTTGGTCACTGTGACCATTTTTGTCAGTTAGACATTTTCACTGTCTTGTTCAAACACTTACAATTGCTCTTTAATTTTGATGACCACATGTCCTGGTTTCCCAGATGTAGCACTGTGACCATTTTTGTCAGTTAGACATTTTCACTGTCTTATTCAAACACTTACAATTGCTCTTGAATTTTGATGACCACCTATCCTCGTTTCCCAAATGTGACAGGACAAATGAGAAACTCGAGATTTTCTAATGCTACATATATTTGTGAATATCAATATATAGTTACTTTTGTTTAAAAATAAATAAATATATACACCAATTAATAGAAAGAAAGCTCTAAAAATATAAATAATCAAAATACGTCACATATTTATATATTATGAAATTTGCTATAATATCCTAAAATCCTAGAAGTATAATAAGTAATGATTTAATATATACACCAATTAATAGAAATAAGTGTTTACTTATTGCTATAAATTTTTATGTTGAGGTTAATAAATAATTTAAATATAATTTCTTGGTCTCTTTATTTGCTTTATTTGTTGATAATTCATAGAATAATGATTCTACGATGAACATGAAAAGGGTTTCCAACTTTAAAAATGTTACTTTGTTATGTAAAATTTCCAATATTAATAACGTCTAAACATTTAGATAGTGAGGTGTTTGGGTTTCATGGTAGGTGAGAGGGTTAATTTTAAAAATATTATTAAGTTGTCTCAAATTCCAATATTAGTAATATCTCAATATTCGGATGGTACGGTGGTTGGGGTTTTATAATATAATTTAGTAATTGGATGGTTGGGGTGGTTGGGTTTTCATGGGCATAATTAATTGGAAGGTAGGGTGGCTAAGTTTTATAGTATAATTAATTTTTTTTTTGGTTAGTAAAAGGTTTTGGATTTTAAAAATATTATTATTTTATTTTAAATTCTTAATATTTATAGGATTTTAATATCTAAATATTGAGGTAATTGAGTTTAGAGATATGTTTAAATTTTTTATGATAAATATCTAATGTTAACATAATTTGTATTTTAATTTTTAATTATAAAATTAATATTTTTTAATTATTTTCATTGTAAATATAAAAATTAAAAATTAATCAAAATAATACACACCAAATTGATCTCGATTTCGTTCACAAAACTAGAGATAAACATAATGATTTTATTATTATTATTTATGATTTGGATAAATGACCACCCAATTACTTAAGTCGAAATCTTTCAATTTTTTCTGAATCATTTGAAAAACCAATGCCTTCAAATCACAAGTGGTCCAATGTGACGATGGGAAAAAAATCTTTCTGAATCATTTGGACAATACACGTTCTTCACGGCTACGATGGGAAGACGATCAGTCTGAATCAAAGTTCTTCACATTAAAGGAGTAGGAATTGTGGCGTTTTCCAGTTTTTAAATCTTCATAAATGAAAGTTCAAAGAGGGTTGAAGGCCTTAAGTTCAATAGCAGGCGACAGTTCATGCAGTCTTTATCACAGAATTTGATTGGTTCAAGGCCTTAAGTTCAATACCACACGACAGTTCACACAGTCTTTATCACAGAATTTGATTGGTACCACCGATATTTATGGGAGTTCTTACGGTTGATTTTGCTGCTTACCTCCAGGCTCCACTGATCCGAACCCACAATTAGGTCCGCGAGCAATATCGTTCCTGCTACGCAGCATTCAATGCTGCAGCCTATACACCACCCGACAATGCTGGGTGGATATTGGCTGTCCAATTAGGTCGAAGATTGTCGTGTTAGATAATAATGGCGAAATGCCATAGTTAGCAAATGGTTAAAACTGTACTTAAGATTTAGCAGCATT
>SNQJ01S0253085.1:0-12757 GCA_010110895.2 Picea sitchensis | reverse complement strand
TTGATTAGGTTCTAAATATAAAGAAGAAATTCATACCTTTTGTGTATGTGGCACATTATGTAGATCAAAGAATTGCTCCATCTGAAGTATCCATGTGATTGGGTCCTTGCGATCAAACTTCCTCATATCGATCTTAGGAATGTGGTTGGTCTTAAACCCAAATTTGGAGTTTCTCCATTCTTGATTCACCTTCATTGTGTCCTCATCATGAATTTCATGGGATGCATTTTCACTTTCAGGTGTCTTCTCTGTTACAAATTTTTTCAATACTTCCATGATCTCCTCTTTTAAACCGTCCATCTTTGCCTCTAGCTTAGCTTCCATCTCTTGTAGTTCATCTTTTTTTACTATCTTCTTTTGTAAATCATTTATGTCCCTACACATTTCTTCACCTTCATCAAGAGTCCAAGTAGGATTGTCTGGAGGCCTATTTGGTGTAGAAGTTCCCTTTTTGGGTGGCATGTTGGCTAAGTATCACTTTTGAACCTTGATTTTGAGGTGGTTCTGCTAGACAATCTTTCTTCTATTGTATCTCCCAAGTTTCGACCCTTCTAGGTATGAAAATTTATTTTATGTAGTTCTTTGATATTTCTTCTCTGCAATGCCATAGGTCTGACCAAAATTGGATGTGCCAAGTGGAATTTATGGTAACTTTCCCACAACTTGCCGATTTTGTTTCCTTTCTAGGAGATCTCACTTGTATAGTATGCCCCACACAAAATAATTGATATAAAATTATGAAATTCGTACCAGAAATAATACTGACTATCCACGATCCAATGAAACTAGTCCCACTCAATTTCAATAATCTAGGAAGAAGTTATGAACTTTTTACCTGAAACACCTTCTTGAGACTAGTCAATAGGACTAGTCAAATACCCTATCTTACACAGGGTGTATCTACAAATTTAAGATGACCCAAAAGATGAAATTTTTACCAAAGATACCTTACTAAGTTTTGTAAATAGAATCATGAGGTTAGGGTCTGAAACGTTGCAGAAAAGTTTTTATAGCAAAAATTCCGCAATGACTCATTTCAGGATGATTCCAAAACCCTATCTTGTATAGGTTGTACGTCCAAAAGTATAAGGCCTCAGGAGATGAAATTTGAACCCAACGTACCTTGATCCATCTACTAAATATCCTCCAAGTTGTTGCTTCTGAAACATTTTATAAAAAAAGTTATAGTGAAAATTCCAAGGTGTCTCAGATGTAGCAGCAAAACCCCAAGACCTTGAGCTCTGATGCCATATGTTAAGAACCAAATATCAATATAGCATAGAAAAACCTCAGAAAAATTACTCAACACCTTGAAAAAGAGATAATTTCAGATAATAAGCCTCTTCGAGGGGGAAACCTCCTTTTACCCCACTTAAATGTTCAGGTATAAGATGATTTCAAATGAAAATGTCTCCTTGGTATATATATAGGAGACTAGGAGGTATAATTACAACTAATGGAATAAAGCCGACATAAATAAAATAACATTACTAATGTAATATGCCCCAATTAAGGGGTAATGAGCCAATATTAGGTCTTAACATAAACCTAATCAAATCATAGTGGATCATGATAAGCATATGAAACACAATGTTATTGATATTGATGATAAAAATGAGCCAATAATGTTTTCAAATTCCATTTTAGGAAACTATTGTGTTGATTCATTTTTTGGGAATTTTTTTGCAGAAAGTTTACCATTCACAGATTCCTCCTTGCAGTCCGAGGTTGTAATTTTTTTTGAAACTAGCTCTTCAAAATGTATAGATTTGGTTTCTGATATTTTAGATTTAGTTGTGAATAATGAATTTTGGACCTTATTTTTTGTTGGATCTAAATATAATGAAGGTGTTGGAGCAGTTTGAGTCTTGCAATATCCCAATGGTAATAGAACCATGTTATCCTACAGACTAGAGTTTCAATGGGAAAACAACGTAGATGAGTATGAGGCATTAATCCAAGGTTTGAAAAAGGCTATTTATATGAATGATAAACTCATTAAGGTATGTGGTGATTCTAGTATTATTGTCAAGCAAGTACAAAATACTATCCATTGTGTTTCAAATCATCTAAAAAATTACCAACATCTTGTTTTGGATTTTTTACCACATTTCACTACTTTTGAAATTAAATCTATTCCTAGAGATCAAAATTCAGATGCAGACCTACTTGCTAATGTTTCCTCAAAGCTAATACCATCTAAAGGATTCTCTCATGATAGATTTTCAATCGAGTTAAATTTTAGTCCATTTGTTCATGAGCATATAACCATTTGGAGAGTTTTTAATGATGATGAGAACATTATAAGTTTTCTTAGACAAGAAAAAAACATATAAAGACTTAATCATCGATGGGAATCAACATGATTCAAAAATTAATCAAACTTCATTACATTATAAGGCTAGTCCATAAAACATCATTCCAAAATATGTAGTTAAGATAGAAAATTTGTATGATATTCAATATAGAATTAAAACACCAACTAATTGCAAAACAAATAGTTCCTCGATGAAATTTGAAATCATAAATTTGGGAACTGAAGAAAATCCACACAATGTTAATATTGGATTAATTTTCACACCTTCAAAGCGAATTTCTTTCATTAATATTTTGAAAAAATACAAAGATATTTTTTCCTAGACATATAATAATTTGAAAACCTATGATACTTTAGTTATTCAACATGTAATTCCACTGAAATATGATGTCAACCAGTCCAACATAAATTAATAAAAAATCATCTCGACATGAAACAACAAATAAAAAAATAATTGAATAAATTTCTACAAGAAAGAATCATTTTTCCTGTTAGACACTCTCAATGGGCTTCTAATATGGTTCCAGTCAAGAAAACAAATGGATACATTCGAATTTGTATAGATTTTAGAAATTTGAATAAAGCATTTGAAAAATATATTTTTCCTCTCTCTCCTCTGGAGTAGATTCTTCAATCCGTGGAAGGTTCTGAGATGATGTCTTTTCTATATGGATTTTTCAGGTTATAAGAAGGTCTAAGTCTCAAAATATGATCAATTAAAAATAAACTTTTGAACCAAATGGGGGACTTACACATACAAAAAAATGACATTTGGATTAATAAATGTTGGTGCCACATTTCAACATGCCATGGAAATTTCCTTTAGAGGGTTACTAAATAAATTAGTGTTAATATATCTAGATGTTGTCATTGTATTCTCTAAGAACATATCTGATCATGTGCATTATATTAAACAATTTTTTTACTGTTGTAGAAGGTATGGCATTTCTCTTAATCCCAATAAACTTGTCTTTTCTCAAATAGAGGGGAAACTTTTAGGTTTTGTTGTTTCTAAACTAGGAATTGCTATGGAACCTTAAAGAATCAAATCAATATCTGAAATTCCTTTCCCTCATAATAATAAAACAATGAAATATTTCCTGGGATAGATTAATGTTGTCAGATGTTTTTTCCCAAGCTTTTCAAAGATTCTAAGACCCTTGAAAAATAATATTAAGAAATATGTTGTCTTTAAATGGAAAAACAATGAAAGAGAATCATTTAAAACAATATAAAGAAAGAAATTGTACAAGATTCAACTCTATCATCCCCTAGTTTTGATAGAGATTTTATTCTTTATACCTTTGCTTCTAATTTGTCTTGTGATTTTGTTCTTACTAAAAACAATGATCAAAATATTGAAATATCGATTTCGTTTATGAGTACAGTGTTTCAGGGTGAAAAATTGAACTATTCTGAAGTGAAAAAGCATGCCTATGCGATTTTCAAAGCAGTCAAATATTTTAGGCCTTTTCTTTTAAAGTCACACACCAAAGTTATTGTTCCATATCCTCCTGTTTGAAATCTACTTTTTCAAAAGGATCTTGGAGACAAAATGTCAAGTTGGATGACTACTCTTTAGGAGTATGACTTGGAAATTAAACCATTCAAATTCATTCAAGGTCTAGGCCTATGCAGGATAGCAACAAAATCTATTGATTTAGGGTTAGAAAATAAACCTAAAAAGGAAAATGAATTAGAGTGATAAATTAATGAAATTTATCTTACATATAGTTCTACTTATTCATGGTATAAATATCTCAAATTATTCCTTATTGATAGTTTTTCTCCTCTGCATTATGGACCTAAGATGAAGAAAGAATTATGATTGAATTTTTTTTATTATCGGTTGATTAATGGAGTGTTATTTAGAAAAAAATTATGATTTTTTTTATCTAAGATGTTTAGAAAAATCAGATGTTGATAAAGTGTTATTTAATTTGCATGATGGTCTTGTAGGTGGAGATTTTAGTGGAGACACTATTGCTCACAATATCTTACTCATAGGATTCTATTGACCAACTTTATTCAATGATTCTCATGCATATGTTTGAAGGTGCAAGGTTTTCCAAACTTCTACAGGAAGAGAGAAAAAAAATTCATTCCCATTGCATCCTATGATGATTGATGGACCATTTGAGCAATGGGGACTATACATCGTTGTAGAGATAACTCCAAACTCTTCTCAGTTTCATAAGTACATTTTGATAACTACTGATTATTCCACAATATGGAAAAAATCCATTCCTTTAAATTTTTTAATCATAATCAAGTGATATCCTTTATTGAATAATTCATAATTACAAGGTTTCACGTTCCTCAAAATTTTGTTTTTGACAATGCTTCATACTTTTCTTCAATAAAATTAATTGAATTTTCTTTAGAGAAGGGTATCATAATCAGATATTCTGCCAATTATTATGTTCAAGGTAATAGTTTGGTAGAATCTACAAATAAAAAACTTCTCTGAATCATCAAGAAAACCATTAATGAAAATAAAATAAATTGGCACAAATCCCTTACATCTTCATTATGGTCTATGTTAGAACATAAATCAAAATTTCAAATAAAAATCCAAATTTTAAATTCTTTATGATTTTTGTCATTTATAATTAAAATTTTGTCTTTAGAATTACCATTTTATATACTAATACAATTTTCATTACGTTTTGACAAAGCAGATCAATCCTTAACTGTTAAAACTAATGCTTATCGAAATCTATGGTTCACAGGAGGTCGAAGATTCAAAGTTGAAAAATACTTAATCAACGGTATAATTCTTGTTTGAAGTTCCACTTCGGGACTTTGTGCTTTGACACTCTAAGATCAAACATTTAAAGTTCCTAAAAACCATGAAATTACAAAGATCCGGAGTCTCGAAGTTCCATAATTTGTCTAATAAAGTAAAGTACTTGGTTGACATGTCCTATGCCACCTGCCATTCTTTACACGTGGAAATAATTTTGGGCATTCTTGGACACATAATTTGCATGATTCAGGGTGACACGTGTCACTCACATTCTCTTGACACATCATCAGATGTGACATCATCCTACCACATCACTCCGGGATATCATACTATCAATGAATCCACGAAGTGTCGGAGTGTCGAAGTACTAAAGAGAAAGTGATTAAATGTTAAAACATGACTTATGAGGCGTAATTAATGGTAAGTAAACACTTCGCAATTTAGGCCTTCAGAATAACTTTAAACATTTCTATTGCAAAGTATCGAAGTCACGAAGCTCCAGATTCTGGAAGTTCCGAAGAATTTAAGGTTTAAAAGGACAAAGAAACGATTAATTAAAGAAAATTTTAATTAAAATTTGAATAATCACTCTGTGACTTTGGCCTTCAAGAGATGTTTAACATCCCCTATTCAAATACCCGAACTTCAAAGTGTCTAACTAATTATCTTCACTAATCACGATTATTAAGGTATATTAAACTTGGTTAGTGTGAAAGATTTAAAAAAAAACTCACTACCTTTAGGTAATAAATTCGACAGATTTACCATGATTACCCCGTATTTCAAATTAATGAATGATTTAATGTAGGATTGATTAAGTGTATTTTATTTTAATTTAATAAAAGATTTGAATGTTGTATTATTTCTCCATTCGCGTCCAGAATTATCGTCTCTGCATTCGTATTCATAATTTTTTTTTTTTTACAAGGGATGATATTGGAAATGGAAAATCATGGAACCACGCAAAGAAATGAGAAGAAAATATCCATCTATAGAAGAGCCGAACCCAAATTTGGATATTTATTCAGACACTACCACTCACCTAATAGATAACATCAAATCATGGGCACAAGTTTATGAAATTCTGGAAGAAGAAAAATCCCTCCCTTCGGATGAATCAAGAGAGGGTGAATATGTGTCAAATTTAAATAAGATTAAAGAGGTGGCTAAGTCAGAGCTTCACAAAATTGTATCTAGGAGAAAATTGTTACCATATACATATATGATATGTTGGGCTCTGGAACATGTAGATATACCAACCAGAACCATCTAGAACCATCAAAATACTATTTTCGGCTCATTCTGATCCGACGACATCCAAGTAATGTATAAATTATCTAGCAATCCCATAAATGTTTACAATGTTGTTGGCATGTTTTACAAGAAGTGTGTGCTTGCCATTGATGGAAAGAACAACAACGACGATGGAAAACAGGAAAAGAATAAGCCCAGGAGGAAAAATGAACAATATGCAGAGATCAAATATCAAAAGGAAAAGCGCAGTATATAAATGTTATCAGGATCGACATATCCATAGGACAAACAAAAATGATTCAGAATTCGATCACCCAAATATTCATCAGTCGTCGGATCAAGTTAAGTGAAGGATAGGATAAACGGGGCACAAGGTTTGAGAACTCAATTATCCTAATCTCCGTCAGCCGTCATATCGAATTAAGTGGAAGGATATGATAAGAAAAGATGGAGATAGATTGAGTCGTCGATCTAATATATTGATCAAACAAACATCATTCGTTTCGATTCTAAAGTTATGAGGAGGTTAGAGGAGGTTACGCTCCAGAGAAATCACTTCAAGAATTTACAGTTGAGATTTGAAATACCCGAAGCCCGGAGATCCGGAGAGCCAAAATACATTCTCGACCACTGAATAATCTGAAGTAGATCTCATTTGTCAGATCATTCAAATAAGATATCAAGCATTAGATTGTCCGAAGTGAATCTGGTTCATCTGATTCAGAGTGTCAGTTTGAGTTTTGAATATCCCAAATCCCGGAGACCAGAAGAGACGAAATACATTCTTGACCACCGGATCATCCAAAGTATATCTTAGTCATCAGATCATCCGAAGAATATCTCAAGCATCAGATCGTTTGAAGTAAATCTGGGCCATCTGATCTAGAGCATCAGTTTGAGTTTTGAAATTCCCTAAGCCTGGAGACTCGGAAAGATGAAATAAATTCTCAAACGTCGGATCATCCGAAGTAGATCTCAGTCGTCAGATCATATGAAGAAGTTCTCAAGCATCAATATTTTGAAGTAAATCTGGTTCGTCTGATCCAGAAAAGACATGGCGTAATCCTGTAGACTCTGGGTAAAGACCTGAAGTAAGTCTCAACCGTCCAATCCAAGAGGACACCTGTCAGTAATCCACATACTTTGAGGGGAAGTAAATTTTGAGACTTGATATTTCAGAAGTTCGGAGACCTGAAGGATATCTCGATTGTTGATCGAGAAAGGGGCTGCAGAACCGTTGATCAGGTTGAAAGGTCAAATTCTTGAAGTAAAGGCAGAGCCATCGACTGATAAGACAAGTTTATATAGATCATCGAATCTGGAAGATTGGTGTATGGAGAAAAGCAATGTTTGAGATTTGAAACTCTCGGAGCTCAGATCACAGAGTAAATCACAGTCGTTGATTTAGGAAGGCTAGATCTGATCCACAGACTTGAGAGGATATATCTGAACCATCCATTCAGGATCACCATCAATATCATGAGATCGACGATGTTGCATTGCAGGGATTGAAGGTGCACAAACTTAAAAAAGTTAAGGGTGAGCCGCAATTGAAACCATGGTTTTGGAGAAAGGACACGTGGAGGCTCGAGGTAAATTTCAGGGTGAAACACAGTTTGATCTCAAACCACCTTTGGTCATGCCCACATTCGCATGGTCACATGATATCATCACCCAAGCTCACATCATCGGAAGATAGGGTAAGGATTTAGCGTTTCTAGGCTCCACATCGGAGGTTACGCATTGAAAAGTCATAAGGGCCTCTATGTGTATAATCCAACGACGCTGATCAAACAGAATCTGATCGAAGGGTTGTTTTTTCACTTTGTGATTTCTTGATCAGTTACGATTCAGTTACACTAACTGAATCATTGTTCCTGAGCAGTTGAATCATTCTTCCTGAGCGTTGGAATCATGATGCCTAAGCATTTTTTAGATTCTCAACTTGAGTGTTGGAGATGTAGAGTGTGACGGATAATGAGAGCAGGAATAAAAGAAAAATGGCATGATAGAGAGAGGGTTTTGTTTCTTGGTAAAATAATTTGAACTATATGTGATCAATAAGATAGTAGAAACAGAGATGAAAAGATGCAGATATGAAGAACATAAGCTGGACATAACAGAAATGGTGAAAACAGAAAACTATATGAGAACCTAATAGCATGATAAGAACATAGGAAGAGAAGATGGAGACAGACAACAAGTGGAGCCAAGCATGAACAGACAGAAGCAACACATAATGGAAAAAAAGAGAACAAGTGGTAAGCATTGAAATGTCTGTATTGTTGTAAGGTCTTATTCAAGTAAAGATTTATATTCAGGGTGGTAGGGTGGAGCTAGGGAGGATTGTTGTCCTCATAGTTTCAAGTGGGTTCTTGAAGACAGGGAGTTGTAGCTTCCATCTGGTTGCAACCAGAAAAAAATAGGGTGGTAGGGTTGTGCAAGGGAGAACCATTTTTCTCTGTTATGTAGGTTGGTTCATGTGTGACTAGAAGTTGGTGCTTCCATCCAGTTGATGTTGGAATGCTCAGGGAGTTGGTGCTTCCTTCTAGTGGGTGCTAGAGAAACTAGAGATTTGGTGCTCTCAACAAGTTGCAGTTTGTTAAAGAAGAGGTTGTAGCCTCATTTTGAGTTGGTGATCAAATAAAGATGATGTATAGAACTTAAAATATTGCCTATCATTCGAAGAAGAAGAGGTTTTCTCCCTTGATGGGTTTCATCGTGAATATATATCTTTGTGTATATCATATGTGTGATTGATGTTTGTTATTTCTATTGTTCATGTCATTCATAATCTTAATGATCACTTGGAGAAGGTTAACAATATTTTAATAGTCATAAAATTGTTTAAGCACTGTAACAATTGATTCACCCCACCCCCTCTCAGTTGTATTAGTAATTCCAACAATTGGTATTAGAGTGGGTTCCTTTTATTTAAAGGTAGATCAATAAGCTTAAACATGACAAGCCATGAAGAAACTTCAACCAATAAGCCTCCTATGTTTGATGGAACAAATTTTCCTTCTGGAAGGTTATAATGAGAACATACATCATGGCCTTAGGTGGTGATGTTTGGGATGTTGTAGAGACTGGATATACAAAACGTGTTGTGTTAGCTTCCAAATATGATAAATTAGAATTTAGATTCAATGAAAAAGCAATGAATGCTATCTTGAGTAGGCTTGCTGAAGCTGAATTTGTAAAGGTCATGCAACTTGAATCTGCCAAAGAAATGTGGGATAAACTTATTAACAGTTGTGAAGGAGATGAGAAAGTAAAAGATGCCAAACTTCATACACATAGATTGAAATTTGAACAACTAAATATAAAGGAGGATGAAACAATTAGTAAGTATTTTTTAAGAGTTGAGGAGCTTGTGAATTCCATGAAGTGTCTTGGTGAGAAGATTGAAGATGCATTTTTAGTTCAGAAGATTTTAAGATCTCTACCTGATAGATTTAATCCAAAAGTTTCTGCAATAGAAGAGTTGAATGATCTTAAAACTTTGTCTATTGATCAACTCCTAGGAACTCCAACTACTTATGAAATGAGGATTAGAAAACATAAATACACCATTAGGAAAATACCAAGGAAAGCTTCCCAAGTACAAATCCAAGAGATTTGGTAAAAAGAAAAGTTTATGTGTAAACAATGATGACTCTTCACAAGACACAGATAGTGACTCTTCCTATGAAGATAAGGTTAATGAATTTATGCTTATGGCCGAAGAGGATTATGATAATAAAAGAACAAGAAGTGATGTTAATGATGAAGAAGTTGTTGTTGATATGGAAGGTGAACTAATCAGTGCTTTAGAAGATATTGACATACTCAAACTTAAGAAGAGAAAACAAAAAAACTTGTTGGTGCAGTTTGAAAAGAATGGTAAAAAACCTGATGAAGAATTTTCCCTACTAAAAGTGGAGTTAGAAGAGGCAAAGAAAATAGAGGAAACTCTAAAACAATAGTTTCCAAGAAGAAGGCAAGATGTGAAGCCTTGGAAGAAGAGGTAGTAAAAACCAGAAAAGAGATGGAGAAGTTTAAAGCATTGTATCTCCAAAATCTTCCAAGCATTAAAGCCTCAACAGAACTAAATGACATTTTGAGCAAACATAGATCTCTTTTGTTGAATACTGGTTTAGGCTATTTAAGTGGTTCAAGCAGAAAACAAATAGAAAGCAAAGAGCCAGTAAATATGATCAAGTTCCATGTCAGTAGACAATCAGACCATGTGAGTACTCTGCCACCAAAAGCTAATAAAGACAAGATGATCCCTGATAAAAACCAAGATATCAGAAGATGGAGCAAAAAATGCCAAGAAGAAGGCCATCCTTTAGGTACCAAAATTTCTTCCATGGTTATTTTTTTTACTTCTCTAATTTTGGTCATAAGATTGCAAATTGCCAAATTAAGTTTAGAGACATGCAACTAACAAGATCAAGAAATAAACAATCTTTGCAACATAGAACTAAACAACCAAAGAGTAGAAAAAGTTGCACCAATCACTTTGACCTATTGAAGAATGAGCTCGAATTTTATAACTATCATAACTTCGTCCACAAAGATAGAAACTACCATCTGAAGAATTACAAAGAAGATCCAAGGATAAAACCCTTAGCTAGAAATGCCATCACAAGGAAAAAGAAAGATAGTGAAAAATGTGGTCTAGTACTTTCAGCTCAAAGACAAAAGAACCCCTGGTGTATTGACAGTGGATGTTCCAAACACATGACTGGAGACAAAAGTAATTTTTTGTCTCTAAGTGAAAGCAAATCAGGAAATGTAACCTTTGGAAATGATGCACCAGGAAAAATAAAAGGTAAAGGAATGGTAAGTCTAAGTAATGGAAAAGGGAAATCTCAAGATGTGTTGTTTGTAGATGGTCTAAAACATAATCTTCTTAGTGTGATTCAAGTTTGTGATAGAGGATGTAAATTTGTTTTCATTTCTAAATATTGTAAAATACAATCTCTAAATTCATGACAATTGATTGAAAAAGGCATAAGAACAGAAAACAATGTCTATGTTTTGAAAGAAGAAAAATAAGAATGTCACATAAGCAAGTATGATGAAAGCTAGTTATGGCATAGGAGACTTGGAAACCTAAATTTTGATCATCTAATCAAACTTAAAAATAGTGGGGCAGTAAGAGATCTTCCAAAAATGTCAAAGCCATATGATTCTGTATGCAAACCTTTCCAAATAGGAAAGCTCACTAGGACACAACTTAAATATAAGAACTTTGCATCAACAGAGAAACCTCTTCATTTAGTACATATGGATTTATGTGGACCATCATGGAAGTAAGGTACAGGAAAAGAAAATTACTTCATGTTGATTATTGATGATTATTTTAGACTTACATGGGTTACCTTTCTGAAAGAAAAATCTGAAGCATTTGAAAGATTCAAAGTGTTTAAGACTCTGACTGAGAATCAAATAGGAAAGAGATTGAAGGAAGTAAGGTTTGATAGAGGAGGAGAGTTTAGTTCAAGGGACTTCAAAGAGTTTTGTGATAAACATGGGATCAAAAGAGAGTATACTATTCCAAGGAATCCATAGCAAAATGGAGTAGTTGAGAGACAAAATAGATCATTTTAGGAGATGGAAAGATCAATTATGAGTGAAAGGAATATTGCTCAGACATATTGGGTAGAAGCAATTCATACAATTGTACATATTCTTAACAAAGCTCATCTCAAGCCACAAAATGACAAGAATCCTTATGAACTATGGTTTGGAAGACCTGCTTCAATCAAGCATTTTAAAGTCTTTGGGAGTAAGTGTTATATCAAGAATAATAATTAAAATCTTGGCAAATATGATGACAGGGATGATGAAGGTATCTTCTTAGGGTATGTTGTTGATTAAGGTTGGTTGTCATTGATGTCAACCCTTGAAGAAATCCCCATAGCACAAAGGTTGGGTAATGGACACAAGATTGTTTGATGTAAAGATGACTCATTATTGTCTTGTCAAGGTTGATAATAAGTAGAAATGGATGAACTCCAAAGTGGTTCCCTTATGGTGAAATCCCTCACGGGAAGACGCTTTGCGGATTGAGTTATCCTAGAAGTATGGTTAGAGAACCCATGATTATTTGTGGAATAATGAGGTGAATGCCAATGAATTTTTAGTGAAACTATCCTATATGGATAGTGCTTGTCATGTCATTTCTTGTGGTATGTGGAATGCCACATAACTCCTCGCGGTTAGAGAGTTATGGCCATGAGAAGTTGGAGAACCTAGGTTTGGGTAATGGACCCAAGTTTTTTTTATGGATAATGGTATGATTTTTGATATATTTTCAGGTAATACTATACTATATGTATAGTACATGTCATTCCATTTCTGTTGGTATGTGGAGTGTCACATAAATCCTCACAGTTTGAGAGTTATGGCCTTATGAAGTTGGAGGACCCTCATATGTCATCAGG
>SNQJ01S0253084.1:0-12707 GCA_010110895.2 Picea sitchensis | reverse complement strand
AGTAGTGGACGAACTACCTCGTTCGTTGCCACCAATCAGAAGTGTGAGTCATCATATTGATCTCATACCAGAATCTAGTTTGAAAAACAAATCCGCATATAGATTGATGCCGTAGGAGAATGAAGAGGTCAAAAGACAAGTCTAGGATTTGTTGGACAAAGGTTTAGTCAGAGAAAGCTTGAGTCCATGTGTTGTTCCAATAGTACTCAATCCGAAGAAAGATGGAGGCTGGAGGATGTGTACTGACTCTAGGGTGATCAACAAAATAACCATTAGGTATAGATTTCCATTGTCGAGGATGGATGATCTGATGGATTGCTTGGGTGGAGCAAAATTCTTTTCAAAGATTGATTTGAAAAGTGGTTATCATCAAATCCGCATGAGAGAAGGTGATGAATAGAAGACAGCATTCAAAACCAACGAAGGATTGTATGAATGGCTTGTTATGTCGTTTGGCTTAACAAATGCGTTGAGTACTTTTATGAGGTTGATGAACGAAGTCCTAAGGGAGTTCATTGGAAAATTTGTCATTGTGTATTTGGATGACATACTGATTTTCAGTAAAGTAGTGGCAAAGCATCTAAAACATTTGCCTACAGTGATGCAGAAATTACAGCAGGAGAATTTGTTGATAAACATGAAGAAGTCCTCATTCATGAAGACAAAACTCATTTATCTGGGGTTTGTTATTTATGTAGATAAATTGAGAATGGATCCAAATAAGGTGGAGGTAATCAAGAATTGGCCATCACCGAAGAGTATATTCGAGGTGAGAAGTTTTCACAGATTGGCTAGTTTCTACCGAAAATTCATCATAAATTTCAGTGGAATTAGTGCATCAATGATGGACACAGTGAAGAAGAGACATAAGTATTTTCACTAGACAAAAGAAGCTGAAAAGAGTTTTAATCTGTTGAAGAGGAAAATCACGGAACAACCAATTCTTGTGTTGTCGGATTTCCAAAAGACATTTCAGGTGAAATGTGATGCAAGTGGATTTGCAATAGGGGTAGTCTTGAGTCAAGAAGACAGGTCGATAGCATATTTCAGTGAGAAGTTGAATAAAGTGAAAGTGAACTAATCCACATATGATAAGGAGTTTTATGCTATCATACAGGCATTGAAGAAATGGAGACATTACTTGATCCCAAAGGAGTTTTTCTTATACAGTGACAATCATGCACTGCAATTTGTGACTCAACAGGAAAAGTTGAATCAGAGACATGTAAAATGGGTTGAATATATGAAAAATTTTACTTTTGTGATTAAACATATTTCTGGTACTACTAACAAAGTTGTTGATGCTTTGAGAAGGAAGTGTTTGCTATTGCAGGAGTTCAAAGTCAAAACATTGGGTTTTGATGATCTCAGGGACATGTACAGAAATGATCAAGATTTTGAGGTGTATGAAGTAGCAGAGAATCCAATTCTCAGAGATAGAAGCCAATGGATAGAATACATGATCCAGGAAGGATTATTGTTTAAAGGTAATCAGTTGTGTATTCCGAAATGCTCCATGAGGGAGAATTTGTTGAAGGAGAAACATAGTGGAGGATTGGTTGAGCACTTTGGTCACGATAAGACGTTCACAAAGATGAATGAGTCATATTTTTGGCCGAGAATGTGAGCAGACGTCAAGAGTTTCGTGGATAGATGCAGAATTTTCCAGCATTCGAAGGGAAGGAGACAGAATGTAGGGTTTTATCAACCATTGCCCATACCTGAGAAGCCGTGGGATGCAATCAGCATGGATTTCGTATTGGGGTTGCCAAGAACACAAAGATGTTTTCACTCAATCTTTTTGGTGGTGGATATATTTTCCAAGATGGCACACTTCATTCCATGTCAGAAGACCAGTGACGTGATGCACATTGCAAATCTGTTTTTCAAAGAAGTCATTCGACTTCATGGCTTACCAAGGAGCATGGTTTTGGATCGAGACACTAAGTTTGTAGGACACTTTTGGAGGACGTTATGGAAGAAGCTAGGAACTAGATTATCGTTTATTTCATATTATCATCCTCAGATGGATGGACAAACAGAAGTGGTAAACAAAAGTATGGGAGACTTGCTGAGAAGCCTGGTGGCAGAACATCACAGTCAGTGGGAAAATATATTACCATAGGCGGAGTTTGTTTATAATGACTCGGTAAATAGAATCACAGGGCAGAGTCCATTCCAGATTGTATATGGCATGCAGCCGAGAGGAATTTATGAACTGAGGGATTCAGAACAGACTGCGACTAGGAGCGCTAGTGCAGAAGATTTCACAGAGGTGATCAAGGAACATCACAGCTAGGTGAAGAACCGATTGCAGAATTCAAACCAAGAGTATAAGCGGAGACTGGATCAGCATAGAAGACAACTTCAGTTCAAATTTGGTTATTTGATTCTCGCACATTTGAGAAAGGAAAGGTTCCCTAGAGGAACATATAATAAATTGAAAATGAAGAAAATCGGACCATGTAAGGTCTTAAAGAAATTTGGGACAAATGCTTACGAGATTGAATTGCCCGATGGGATCAGAATTTCTTCGATATTCAATATCTCATATTTGTACCCATATAAACCTGAGGAAGCAGGGACATAAAATGAACAACCAAAGTTCCAATGGAGAAAGAAGATGCCAGTTGCAGAAAAGCCACAGATGGAGCACATACTGGATAAAAGAATTGGTAAGAAGACCAGAAGAAAGGAATACTTTGAGTATTTGGTCAAGTGGAAGGGCCATCCAGTTGAAGATTCCAGCTAGGAGAATGAAGTAGAGATCTAGAGGCATGAACAAACCATGTGTGAGCTCATGGACAGGAGCCCATGAAAATTTTCAAGCGAGAGATTATGATGCAAGAGCATCTCAAGTGACCCAGCGCAGAGACAACGGACAGCTGGACAAGCCCAACACAAATTTTGAAATTATTTTGAAGTTAATGCGCTAACCTTAAATGAGACAATTAAATTCAGGCTCACTTGTAAAATGTAAACGGACCTTGAGCAATCCGCTCTCGTCCTTAGTAGATAGAAGGCAATTATGATAATAAATGAAGGTAGATAGAATTAAATGGATAGATTAGATAGTTTTAGAGCACAAGAGGGAAAAGGGATATAGACACCCTCATTGTGTATTGTAACAATTAGTGTATAGAGGAGAATAGATGAATATTATGCCAATTGAGAGCATAGAAGAGAAGCATAGAGATGTAGTGAGAATTCCATGTACAGAAGTTCTGGATTAATACAAAGAAGGTT
Organism: Picea sitchensis; assembly: GCA_010110895.2. Classification (NCBI taxonomy): domain Eukaryota; kingdom Viridiplantae; phylum Streptophyta; class Pinopsida; order Pinales; family Pinaceae; genus Picea; species Picea sitchensis. Next base: position 9,461 of record SNQJ01S0253084.1, on the reverse strand, counting down.
TTGATTCAGACTCATGGTGTTCAAATATTCTCTATGTATGCATCTTTGAATGTTTTACTCTTTCTTTCATGCAATTTCTTTTATGCTATGTATGAATGATTTCTTATTGAATGTCTGAAATCTGAGAGAGGAGAGAGCAAGGGAAATGAGTTTCAATTGTTTCTCTATCTGAGCAAGGATTCCTGCAAGGAGTGTAGTAGAAGTTGTCCACAAGGAGTGCATCAACAAGAATTCAGGGTTGCGTCTCTGTAGCCTCAGATATTTTTTCTTTTGTTCTCATTTCCTCAGAAGTGTAGTTGGGTACAGGAGTCGTGCAAGGAGTGCGCAGGACGAGTGAAGTCTCAGATTTTTGAACCTAAGCGAAGTATTGAGAGACTGTTGTTGCAGGTGTGCACAGAGTCGAAAGGAATTCAGCACTTGAAAGTGTTTGAAGGTTTCCACAAGGAGTGTGAGTAGGAGTTTTTCTAAAAAACTCAAATTTGTGGGGAGGCCCAGAGAGATTTTAACCTTTGAAGGAGTCGAAGGAAGGCAAGAGGCCAAGCACCTTGAAAGTTTGAAAGGAGACGTAGCGACGTTGGACCACAGAAGGACAATTTCTCAAGGAAAGAGACGGACGGTCGAAATTCTCCATTGAGAATTCGCGAAGTCCCGCAAGTCGTCGTATCTCGCAGAGTAGCAGGGAAGTTACAGAGGTTATTTTAGGAGTTCAATCTCAGGAGAAACAGAGCCATAGGATCCAAGCTAGCCAGGGGCCATTGGATCACTCATGAAATCTCCTATCGGGATTTTGTGAGTGGAAGGGTCGAAGACTTGGTATCAAAGTTCACGGAATCACGAACCGCGAAGCTGCGAAAAGTGGAGAAACGTGTGTGTGGGCCATAGAAGCCAGCGAGGTAGACAGGTGGCGCACTGTGGGTGAGAAAGTAAACTACATTGACCATTTCAAAGTTTTGTGAGTCGAAGTTCTGAATACTTTGCATTAGGATTCACGATATCGCGAAGTCCGAAGCCCCAACGGAGTGAAGGGCCATTGAAAAGGTCAAAGCTTATGAGCGCATCAGTGTTTCGGTAAATCAGATTTCAAGAATCGAGGGAACGAGTTGCTTGACATCGCGACCATCTAAATTGTGATAAGGAGAAATCTGAAATAAGGAGAGAAAGTGTCAGCGTTGACTATCTTCAGGTTTCGGGGATTGGGAGACAATACGCTCGACCACCGGATTCAGGGAAGTGTGAAGTCCGATCTCCCGAAGTACAAGGGAAAATTTCTTGAAGTTAACTGTGGGCGTAGATTTCCCGAAAGGGAAATAGAAGAGCCATTGCCGAGATCTCTTCGGGCCAATGTAAGGGAAAATATCCTATGTACGTGGACCTTCTAACCTGCGGGTTGGACAGGGTTGCATCATCTTGTCTTTCCTTTCCTTGTCTTGCATTGCATTGCCTTGCATTTCCTTTCCTTCTCTTTCCTTGACTTGCCTTGAATTATACCTAGACAATTACATAAACCATGACCTATACCATGACCTATACTTAGAACTAGACCTTTCCTTGCCATGCCTTGCCTTGCCATGTCTAGTGTTTCCTTGTCTTTCCTTGCATTGTCTTGCCATGCCTTGCCTTACCTTGTCCTACCTTTCATTTCCTTGTATTTCCTTGTCTTGTTTAATATACCTAGGGAGGTAATATGGTAGGTACCCAATGATAATTTGGTTATGTATTATTAGTGTAGGTCATTCAATGTAAGGTGGACTCGGTCAACTATATTATTAAATAAGGCCCACTATGGTAGATAGATATAATAAATAGGATTTCTATAAGTTTCCTTCTCTAGAATATTCCTAGAATATATATATAATACTATATAAATAAGTATAAGAAATGTATTGATGTATGGTGAAGAATATTGCATTTCAACAAGCAAGTATTGCTTGAGGAGTGTTATCCTTCCATAAGGATTAATATACGATGTTACGCAGCCTCAAGGGTTTTTTCTACATTCTTGTGTTCAGTGAATGGTTTGGTTAATTCTTAATTATTTGTGAATATACATTTGCAGATATATTGAGGTATATAAAATTTGGTATTATATCTCTTTCCTTGGTTGTATAAGGAAAGACATTTTTGGTTCATTTTTTATATTTTTTAGAAGGAAAAAAAGGGGGTGGCGCACTTCAGTCTCAGATTTGAAACTTTATGCTCAAAATTTTCAGAAAGTAATTGGATATTTGGATTCCTCTCAGAATAATACCCAATTTTTAAAAAAAAAATCAGTCTAAATAGAGTATGGAAAGTAAATTTATGAACATTTTAAATTCGACAATTTTTCAGGGTTTTCCAGCAAAAAAAAAAAAAAATCGTGCGATTTACACAGTAAGTTATTTTTATAAACCCTAGTTTATTTTTGGGTTATGGAAAGAATGACATATTTTACTGGAAGATATGATGGCCCTATTATTTAATAATATATACATTCTCACAAGTCATAATGGAAAGAGACATGGAAATATCATCTACATTGGCGTTTTCAAAGATGATGCTCTCATATGGTATAACTCAATGGACTATTCTGAGTGGAGGTCATTTTTTGAGAGAGAAATCAAAGAATTAGTTTTAGACAAGTGGTTTTGTGCCAAAATTAAGGATAAATAATGCAACAAGGGTTTATTTTCATGTGGAAACTCTATATTACAGGTTCTAAGATATATTTAGAAAGAAAATATCATTGTTTCTATTAACCTCAGTTGCATGCATAATTTTATCAATGTTCAATTGGTTAATATATTGCAAGTTCTTGCAAAGAATAGTCAAAGTGCACATTTTGAAGGTGAAAATATTCAAATTTTTAAATATTTGAATATCACCATGGACCTTGAATAAGGTGCTAATAGGGCCCACGCGTTTATGAGAAAAGATGGTGCTTTCCACCTCTGCATAGACCACGTGAACTACACATGCATCCCCTCCCTTTAATTTATCAACCCCCCAATGTGAATTGTTTCCATTCACTGCTGCAAGCTCCTCACTAACTTCCCCAACGTGCCTCCTCTGGTTTTTGTGTCCTAATGATGGGAGAGGGATGTAGGTCGTCACCTCTACAGGCATGGGATATTCTCCTCCAATTTTCTTTTTATGGAAATGACCCCCATCAACCCTTGCACCATTCCTTCTTTCCTTTCCACTGTATATGTTCTTTGTCATTCTACCTATTGTTCACCTTCGTTTTTCCACTCTCATCTCTGCCTCACCTTCAGTCACAGTTGGCCATGCCTCAGCTCTGTGGGAAGCCAAAGAGGGGACCTATATGTTTCCAAAACAAATTCACCATTTCCATCATGCATCTACCTATCCCCACTCCATCACCCAGCTCCTCACCCCCTTCCTTCACACAATCCTCCCCAGGTCATAGTGGTCTCCCACCTCTATCCTCGCTATGGGAATGTTGTGTGGATTAGTTTGACCTCCATGAAAATTCTTTGGGCTATGCTCCTGGCCCAATACAAGACATGGCCTCATCTTCATAGTCGACCTTGGTCTTTCCAGTAATCCCACCACCCTTTGCCCCCTCACCACCTTCCTCCTTCACCTCGCTGCCACCCTTTGTTCCCTTTCCACCATCAGACCATTTTCCATCTCAGGTGGATTTCCCTTCTCAATTGGAAGATACTTCGAGCCATACTATCCCTTTCTTAGATTGTGCTTCCTGCACAAGATTCAGAGACTTGGTGTCGATACTACAGAATCTGGTATTCGTAGTCATAAAGGATGTGGATGACCTCCTCTTTCGGCTGGAGCACTTGGACCAGCGTGTAGAGAAAATTGAATCTCTTCTTGCAACCTTACTCTGTTCACTACATTCTCCAGGAATGGCGACCAATACCCCAGCTACATCAGAGGTGATTCTTGTTCCAACTATCTAGATGGCTGCCGAGAAAGAAGTGAAAAAGCGTGACCTTTACAGAACTTGAGATGCAGCAAGCATACAGGTGTCATCATGCATGTCTCACTCTATCAATTGTTAAATTTTTTTGGAATATTCCTCTTAGATCATCAAAGTTTAGCGCGGACAATTTTTTGTATGTCAATAGACAATATTTTTGTCTTATAGTTTTTATGAAGGATTTAGTCAAATCAGTTTCCCCATGGGGTGATTCAAAAAATGTTGTTTACATTTTAAGTCTTCTTACAAAGACAAAAGTTTGGCTGAATTGATTTCCCCTTGGGGAAATTGAACACAAGCGAATCCTTAATATCATAGATGATACTGTAATGTTTCTCCATGAAAGGTAATATATATAAATCTTACTTAAAAAAAAAACATATCACCATGGAAAAATATGTGTTGCATTTTGATTTCCATGCTATAGATATGGCTGATGTGGATATTGTTTTGGGATATCCTTGGATGGACTCGGTTGATATAGTTAATATTAATGTGAAAAATAAGTTTATAAAGCTTTGATACAAGAAAAATAAAATCACATTGGAAAATGTGTCTCTTAGTAAGACAGAAGGGCCCATGGCCGCAAAAACAAACGTTCTTGTAGAGTCTGAAGTTGAATTAGTGGTAGAGTATACAAAAGGAGATGAAGAAAATCCACAGGACGGACATAGTAAAGAATCCAAGGAGATAATTGACTCAAAGGTACACTAGGTGGAAGAATTGGAGAAAAAGGAATGATTCGTATAGTTCTTGTATATCACAATCCACATCATATCAAGAAACATCAGTCATCAAGGAAAGGGTGTAAGCATCAATACACTTATGCACCAGCAGATAACTAGACAGGAAACCAATCAAGAGGTGCATGGAGGAATACTATCACTATATAAAGGCAAGGCACCTTAAGAAACAAGTTAAGGTGCCTTGCCTGCCTTATTGTAACAAACAAGTTACCGAGTAGTGTGGAGGTTAATCGATTGAATTAGAAAATGTTGTTATGTAGATATTTGGAGATCGAACTTGTATGCCCATGCAATAAACCTTGCTTCTTGCGTAATTTAAAAATTCTAGTGTCGCCCTATGTTTGATAAAGAAGAAATGAAAATAAATCTACTTAATCTTACCACGGGGTAGTCAAAGGAATTATTCATAAAAGATTGGTTGTCGCCATTCTAGGCAGAATAAGAAATTAGTTGACAAGTGAATAACTTGTAAGAGTTCTTACATGTTTTGAGATTTTATATTATCTGTACCTTTTCCATATGTGACATGTTTATTTTTGTTGATGACTACTTGTTATTATGGTTACTCATTTTTTCCATGTAACATCTTTGTTTCTTTTTTTTATGACTATATGCTATTATTTCATTCATGTATTATATGACTATGGTTGGATTGATGTTTGTGATTATTTGCAATTTTATTTAAATTTATACCAAAAAATCCCATGGCCTCCTCAAGCTTCAACAATAAGGAACTAGTTTTAAGTAGGAAATGGAAAGGCAAACAAATTCAAGGCAAGGCTAGACATGGCAAGGCAAGTCAATGAAAGACAAGGCAATATTTTATATACCTCAATTTATCTGCAAATGTATCTTCAAAAATAATTAAGAATAAACCAAACCATTCACTGAACACAAGAACGTAGACAAAACCATTAAGGTAGGGTAACAACATCTATTAATCCTTATGGAAGGATAACACTCCTCAAGTAATACTTGCTTGTTCAAATACAATATTATTCACCATGCATCAATACATTGCATATACCTCTTTATATAATATTATCTATCTTATAGGAACGTTCTAGATAAAGAATCTTCTATAAATATTATTTATTATATCTAACTACCATAGTGGGCCTTATTTAATAATACAATTGACCGAGTCCACCTTACATTGAATAGCCTTGACTAATAATACATAACCCCATTCTCATTAGGTACATCCCATATTACCTCCATAAGTATATTACATTCCACCCCCCTTAAGCATGTTTCATCCTCAAAACATGAGTAGAAACCATAAAATATGAGTGGCTAAGAATTGTAGCCAACTGGTACCAAGTACGACCATCCATCCATCCTAATCGAAGACAAACATGATGTCCAATTTTTACCTTTCCACCTTGATCTTTCTCCGCATCGTTTTGGTGTTTCCATGGGGTTGGTTCTCTAGCCTGATGTCATTTTGTAATGTTGGTATTCCTATATGCACCTCTTGATTGGTTTCATGTCTAGTTCTCTATTGGTGCATAAGTGTGTTGATGCTCACACCCTTGCCTTGATGACTGGAGTTTCTTGATATGATGTGGATGGTGATATAAAAAAATTGTAGGAATTATTCCTTTTTCTCCAATTCTACCACCTGGTGTCCCTTTGAGTCAATTATTTCTTTGGCTTATTTACAATGTATGTCATGTGGCTTTGCTTCATCTCCTTTTGTAGATTCTACCACTGATTCAACTTCGGACTCTACAAGAAATTTTGTGCTTCCGGCCATGGTCCCTTCTGTCTTACTAAGAGACACATCATCCAATGTGATTTTATTTTTCTTATACCAAATCCTTAGAAACTTCTTTTGCTCCTTAATATTAATTATATCAACCAATTCCATCTAAGGATATCCCATCGGAAAAAACATGTGTTATGAATTGTGTTTATTCGAACATACGAAGGCTTGCATTTATGGAAAGATGTTTGCCCCAAGTTAAGTGCATTATTTATAGTCCTAAATCACTCATACAATTTTGTATATATCGTGTCAATAAAAAATTTAATGTGAGGTTCATGGTCCTTGGATCCCCTTCTCAATTTTAGTGCATATTTTTGGTTGGAAAAAGTCATAGTGTTCTCATGCCAGAAAGCATGTACTATTCCCTTAACTGATCCAATTGACTTCATGTTAGAATAAGGTGGCCACTAGTGAAGGCCCAAAAATATGTTGGGCCACTTGTGTTGAGGCGATCTCATCTATTAGAATACTTTCAAATGGTTTTGATATTGTATTTCATGAGATGAGAGGTGTTTTTCAAAAAATGGTGTTTTCTTGTGATCTTGCTAATAGTTGATTGTGAAAAGACACATGGGGTTTTTGATCCAGGTGGATATCAGTGGCCACCCTCCTTTTCTGGCTGGCTCAAAACAGTTTTCTGACAATTTTGGCAATTTACTATTTTTAGCAGGTTTTAACTTCCGGGGCCATTTTGAGGGCCTAAATGAAGGTTTTTTTAGATCAAGGTTCTCAATAATAATTGATGGCATGATTGAGACCCCAAAATGAATCTCCTCTACGATACCTTTCCAACGATCTATCATACGCCTAAAATGAAGATTGTATGCAAAAGTTACGACTCCGAGAAGTTGATGTACTAACTTACCCAAACAGGGCCCACATGACTTTTGGCGCTTCAACTCCTAGGGTTAGGTTTTTGGATGTCTAGGGTTTTTAGCATTCCTGTTTATTATAAAAATTCCTTCAGAGCTTCATTGTAATCATCTTCTTCTGAATGCGAGTAGCCACACATCTCTTCTCAGAGATTAGCTGCTACCATTCTAGCGAGTCTTTCACTCTTTATTTTTACAGTCTCTGTACATTTCTTTCATTAATAGAAATCGTGTATTACTGTATCTCTGTGTTTATGGTTTCATCTCTGATATATTTATGTTATATTATTGGATATATGCGATATCTTTGTTCATTTATTTATTATATCTCCACTCTCATTTCGTGTCGAAAATAATCCGGATCTGTTACATTACGATCTTTAGAACAAGTTTTCTTTCCAATTTTTTGAAAATCATTCACAATATTTCTAACAATATGATGAATTTTTTCTGAACTTTTAACTGTTTTAATGTCTAAAGTTCTCCTAACAACGGTCAAACTCCTAGATTTTAACAAAGCCAAAAATAATTGACATTTAATGGCATCATATTTTGGTTCAAAATATTCTTTAATGATTTTATAAGAATGATAATGAATAGTTTGGTTAGGTAACTTACCTTCAAGTGATTGTAGACCACTTTCATCCACTTGAATGTGCTTAGGAGTTCTTAGGTGCACGTTTGTAACTCCACTTTCATCATGTATTATGGCACTCTTGACCTCCATGTTCTGGAGTTACAAACGTAGAAGTACTTGTCCCTTCAATCACTTATGGATCAATTCTGGGAGGAGAGTGGACATGCCCATGACTAGTTTCTAGAATGAAAAGAGGTTGCACCACAAGAACTTCTTCACCAAAAGTTTTAACCCCATATTCCTCTCTAATTTCATCCATTGTATAATCATCTCCAAGCAAATCCTCCATCATCTGGTCATCCACAACAACTTGTCTTGATGAAATAGTGATTAGAGGTTCACTAGAAGTCTGAACTGGATTGGACTCTACTGAAATCTTGCATTTTTTTGTGTTGATGGAAGAGAAACAACATTGACATATATTGCACTAGAATTTGGACTTCCCTCTGCTAAAAGACTATGTTTTGACATACCTAACCTTGCCTTTTCTCTTTCTTCAATTACCTTTTCAATGGGTTTTTCTTTCCTCGAAGAATTTCTACTTTGATTCAATAGGTTCCCCATGCTTAAAGAGAATTGTAACAACTTGTTTCCCCCAGTTTGTAAATATAACTATATTGGCCAAGAGACTATGGAAAACTCAATATGTCTGGATGTTTGATTTGATGGACATTTTTATAAAAGGTCAATGAATGTAAATTTTTTTATTTACTAGAAAATGGATAAGTGTTGCATGACTACTGGAAGGGTTGTGTACTAAGATAGACCATGAATGTTATGAAAGAGATGGTGAAGGGGAACAGGAATGGTTGTGTTAACCTCCACCAAACTAGTACCTTACTAGATTTAATTTCTCGGGACCATAACATTCCTCTAACCCAATAATGAATTACAGTCAGGCTGGTAGGTGGGAAGACCTCCTCAAGAGTTAATGAGGGGATAGGGAAGATCACCCATCTGTAAGGATTTCAGACCTGACAATGGACTGGGAATTCAATCCAAACACAATCTTGTTGAGAGAGGCAATAAAGGAAGGTTTGGTGGCCAGAGGAAGACTTATGAAGAGTGCATAGACGAGAGACTAAGCTCTCAAGTTCAAGGAAGAACTAAGGAAATGAGTGTGTTCTTGTCGTAGGAAATGGCTAGTAGGGTTATGATACAAGCTGATAAATGAGGCTATTGAGTGACTGAGGAAGTGCTCGGGTGGTCTTCCTTGCTTGGTATAGTGAAAATAGTTGCCAATATCCTACGGAAGGAGGAGAGTAACCTCTGTCCCTAGTGTCACTGAGCCAAAAGAAAGGATTATATCTCATAGCATCGTGGTCTAGCTCGGGAGTGGATAGTGGTAAATGTTTTTGATCCAGGTGGATATCGGGGGCCACCCATCTTTTCCAAATGGCTCAAAACAGTTTTCTGGCCATTTTGGCAATTTACTATTTTTAGCAGGTTTTAACTTCCGGGGCCATTTTAAGGGCCTAAATGAAGGTTTTTCGAGATC
>SNQJ01S0253083.1:0-12707 GCA_010110895.2 Picea sitchensis | reverse complement strand
TTACATTGCTTGAACCCCTTTATATAGTTCTACCATCACCTAAGAACATTCTAGAGGAGGAATCTTCTAGAAGTAGAACCTTCTAAGAAGTCCTCTTACATTTATTATATCTAATTACTCATTTATTATATCTAACTACCATACTAGGTCTTATTTAATAATATAGTGGACCTAGTCCACCTTACATTGAATGACCTCCACTATTATCACTATGGGCCGTCTAGGCCCCCCCACTACCTCTCTAAAAAAATCTGCAAAAATAAAAAATATTTGCCCACAATGTCTGCCCAAGGAAAGTTCTCTAATACCACTTGTTAAGAACCAAATACTGAATACAAAAGCACCACAACAGATATACAAGATAAATATGCAAAATCGTATTTATTACTATCAAACCCTTGAGGTAGGGCAACACCATACAATGGATCCTATTATGGAAGGGATCCTCTCATGTTTACTTGCCTCTTCGAGGGGGCATCCTCCTAATGAGCTTCAGCTCCAAATACAATATTTCTCTTCATGTCTCATTACATTGCTTGAATCCCTTTATATAGTGCTACCATCACCTAAGAACATTCTAGAGGAGGAATCTTCTAGAATTACTGTCTTCGAGGGGGCATCCTCCCAATGAGCTTCAAACAAATACACATTTCTCTCTTCATGTCTCATTACATTGTTTGAATCCCTTTTATATAGTGCTACCATCACCTAAGAACATTCTATGAGGAATCTCTAGAAGTAGAACCTTCTAAGAAGTCATCTTACATTTATTACACCAATTACCCATTTATTATATCTAACTACCATAGTGTCTTATTTAATAATATAGTGGACCTATTCCACCCTATATTGAATGACTCCACTATTATCACTATGGGCCCCTCCTGCCCCCCACTACCTCTCTAGCTACCTTTTACAAAAAGACCTTAAAAGACCTTGTTAAAATACACCTCTGATATGTTGTCTCTGTTTTTTGATATACAACATTGATATGATGCTTTCGTATGTCATTTATTTATCATTGATGTGCCTCTATTCCCTTTCACCCTTAACCTCAAAGATATCAAATCTTTGTTGAAGAGAGGGGTCAACCTCTCATTATATAGGCTGAAGAGGGAGAGACTCGGGAATAGTAACCCTGCTTGTATGAGTTAATCTTAACTCTAACTTCATAATTTTAGTTCAAACTTAGAACTAGACTTTGGAGGACTCCACACCAACATTACACTTTAGTTCAAAAATAGAACTAGACTTGAGGACTGTATTCTTTAGTTTGAACTTAGAACTAGACTTGAGACTGTTACAACTCAACATACCTTTAGTTCAAAAATAGAACTTTTTAGAATTAAGACTTTAGTTGCAACTCAACATTACACTTTAGTTCTAAAATAGAACTAGACTTAAGACTTCAAGCAGTAACTCAACATTACACTTAGTTCTATAGAACTAGAATTTAAGACTTCTGCCATAACTCAACACTATACTTTAGTTCTAAATATAACTAGACTTAAGACTTCAAGCATAACCCTCAACAATAAACTTTAGTTCTAAAATAGAACTAGACTTGAGACTGCCACAACTCGACCTTATAAGAAATCAAATTTCTTCATGGTGGATAATGTTACCTAGCCAATGCACTAGATCAATACATTTATATCATTTGTAATATTAGGGATATCGTTTGTTTCTAGCCTCTTCATAGGAATTCTATATTCAACCCAAATTTTGCTAGATGCCTTGAATTTTTCTCATGTCTCACAAGGTTTGACTAGCCCAGAGGTTGTATGTTCCCCCTAATTTTTTCACTAGAATTTCTATGCCACAGAGTTTGTATGTTCCCCCTAACTTTTCACTAGACTATCTATGCTCATGTGAGGTTGTGCACGCCCCTTGACTTTTGTATTAGATTCACATAGCATCTCATTTGTCCTAACTTTTGGTTTGACTCACGTGAGGTTGTACATCCCCCTGGACTTTGTTAATACCTCACAAGACTGTTGATTCTTCAAATCTCCCTGACTAGCCTCCTGTGGTGGGCCCATATGGCCTCTCATTGAAAAAATGACTATCGATACTCAAATTTACCGACCTAAACTGGGTGCCACAAAGATTTTGAGCTAATGAGGACTGCCATGTGTAAGGTTGAGTTAGGATAAGCTCTTTCAAGATCATTTTCACATTAAGAGCCACCTGCCTCAAGGATATTCCTGAAGTAATGTCACATGCACTGCTTTCAACATTTTCCTTAATGATGCCAACATTTTCCTAGAATATAGCATTCTTGTTACATTATGTTGTGCACCTAGTACCACACCTTTATTAGGCATAGAATCCTATGAGGAAGTTAGGGGGTGAATTGTAGAGGATATTTTTGATGTTTTGTTATTTAAGATGCATTGTAACTCTATAGAGAGGTTCAAATGGTTAGACAATGAAGCTCTTATATTTAGTTTCAAACTATGACAGAGTTTCTTGATGTATGTATTAGATTCAAGAATCTTTAATAGTGAATGATCAATTTCCTTTCCTATTGTCATTTATGTTTCTCTCTCACTTTTATCTTAGTTTATGGTGAAGGATTCATCATTATTCGCTCCTTACCACAATAAATGATTTATTGTTGGTAATTCATGCAATTATGATCAATGTTCTCTCTTGTTGATTAGGAGGCTCTTATTCAATGAGATTTCTGCTATATGTGTTTTATAACTATTGGATGTAATATGATGCATGTAGCTCATATTCCTTGCTAAGTCTTCCATCTTCCCATTGATATCTCTAAACACTGATATGAAGCTATCCAAAGCCTTGCTTGTTGGTGTGTATTTCATGGAGGTTTTGTGTTGATATCATAAACTGAGTATCACATCCATTTTCCACACATTGAAAACCATTTTTATTCAAATTTTGATGGGTATTAGGCTTATACCTACAATAGTCTAGGTGTGACTTCTAGTGCTAACATGACTCCACATCATGCTTCTTAGAAGTACATCTTCAAGGTGTGTTTCTTCCTTGTTGTATCCAATAATTCTCGATGACATTTGGTGATCTTTGACAATCCAAGATTTCATCCAAGATTGTTGAGTTGTTCATGAACCTTTTGACTTCTCTTCTTTCCTCTCTGAGATCAACAACTTATGCTTCCAAATTATGGTAATACTATTCTCTTTAATTTATTTGATCTCAATAGTTCCCATAATTTTGACTTTCCACAGTTCCTCTCTACAATTTTGACCTCTCAATTTGGGTCTTTACTGATTACTGACTTCAAGGATTTTTCAATCTCATCATTCACCATATTCTTTCTTTCCATTTGACTAACTATATAATTTTGTCTCTTTGATCTCTTTATTCTTTCTCTAATTGAATCTTTTACTCTTCTTTTTCTTTGATCATTTTCTTTAGTGCCATGGTATGCCTTGGGTGTTTTTCTAGGACTTCCTTAGTGTATTTTTCAATATACTCAAAAGAAATTGAATAATGTCTTCTTTCCATGTTAACATAATCTAAATCAGATAAAAAAGTTCTTTTAAGATTAAAAGAATCATCCTCTTCATATACACAAACTTCTTTATATTTCTTCTTCTTTTATTTGCAATAGAACATTCAACATAATCACATCGTGAAATCAGGTGAAATCAATATTTTGGAGAGTATTTATCTTCATTATCCTTGATGGAATTATCCTTTGTATATTGTATTTTGTCTTGATATACCTTCTCCACATTCAACCATAGATCCTTGGTGGATGCATGTTGTCTTATGATTTCTTTGACAAAACTCGAGAGTCCATTTAGGATGGTCTTGAGTGATACTGCATTGTTTTTCTTTTTTGCTTCCTTGATTCATTTTGCCCCATTATTTGATGGAACTGATCCAACAAAAAACTGTGTTCCAAAAAAACAACTCCTTTTTCCTTCAAATACTCTTTCATTTCTATTCTCCATTTTGAATAATCTATCTCTTCAAAGATGGTAACTTCATCTACATGCTCATCCATTTGTGTGTCCATGGATCTCCTTCAATATTGTAATGCTTATAGTGAAGGTCATTTAATACCAATTGTTGGACACACAAAATACACTGAGATGGGGGGAGGGGGGTGAATCAATGTAGGGATCTTTTACACTTCTTAATAAAACTTTAGTTAGAAATCACTTCTAACATCATTACTTGTTACTTCCATTCACAACTAGTTTCTTTCATGTAAACATATATATCAATGACACACATCAAGAATAAAGATACATCATCACAATTAACATAATGAACAACAAATATGTGTAAGTTTCTTTTGTTTTATGTGTTACAAGAGTCTAAAATCCCCTGGGTTTATCAGCACCAACTCTCAATGCAATACCTAGCCTATGTATCTCAGAACCAACCAAGATGTGAGAATCCAACCCTCATGTATAAGACCCATCTTGTAGACAAAAATAATTTGTCAAATGTACCACCACACCTTCACAAATAACATGTCACAAGAATCTATCACATCAACCTTACCAACCAAATCATATCTACTCACCAAGATCAATCACCAAGACAACTCTCTTCAATCATATGCACACAATATCACTCACATAAACCTACAAACATCACCAACATGTATTAATATTCCAAGACATGTATACAAATAATGTGTCAAGAATACTACACAAAACACCAACAATTGTCTCTCACAGTGTACCAAGCATGTACAACTATGTCAACATCACCATACCATACACCTCATGTATATTCCAACTCATCAACTATGTCTCATTTATGAACCCAAATATATAATTCCAAATCCATATACCAAAACATCTGATCAAGAAAACCAACAATAACTCTAGCAATACAATGCTAAACTACAACTAAATACCTACAAACCCTACACAAGACCATGTGCCAAACCATACCTTTAATCATGTAGAAATCATCAAGACCTATACCATACCATGCAACACTTGGAACAATTCCAATATGAAAAATATGATGTGGGCTACTAAACTCAAATTTATTAACCTGCCAAATATCTTTGATCTAATAAAGTTTTTTTAGAAAGTATCAAACACGCTGCTACAAATTAATACTTGCAGCTACTAAAACTTTCAGAGCTACTAAAACTTGTAACCACAAAACATCTCCTCGATAATACATAATTTTCAAGCTTTCTAATGTATATCAAAACCTACATCTAAGAAAATACCAAGGGTTATAGAATTGAAATAAGCAGCCTACCTAAACGGTGTGCTTTTAGACACTCTGGTGCCTCATATTTTTCAATGATGTATCTACAATAACCTTTCACCAAATAGTAGATATTCAATGTGCACAAACTTCACATCCAAAATGTAATCTCTTCCTCTCTTATTTACACTTCCAAGTAGCTTCCTTTATATTATCATCCAACTTACCCAACTTCCTTATTTTGAGGCTAATCCACTTCTAACCACATGTCCACTTACAACCACTTTTCCAAAAATAGTAAACTCTCCACTTCTAGTTGTGAACTAATTTATTTTTAATTGTTTTCTTATTGCAACCACTTAACCCATGACCAACCATCTTTATTGGTCAACTTCTTCTAGAGATTCTAGAATAATTTGACTTTTTGACCTTCAGGGCTTCTAGACACACATGAGGGTTATCCAAATTCACATGTCTATAACTCTATAACCCAGAGGAGTTATGTGATGTTCCATCGACACTGAAATGGGTACTTTAGATGAAATATTCCACATATAATAGTCTCACCAACACCATTGATCTTCATTAGAATATTATTGAAACTAACTTGGGTTCCCTAACCACATTGCTAGAACTGCCTGAACCACATAACCATTTGGACTTTGCAAAGAATCTTCCCATGAGGGATTTTCACCATAAGGCACCACTGAGTTCATATCCATTTGGTAATTTCCTATTGACCAAACACATCACATACAATGATACAATAATGATCAGCCTTTACATCAATGATAACACATCAATCCATCTATGACATCAACATCAATGACACAATCCATCTACATATCAATGAAAACACATCACTCCTAACTAATTTGATATAAACCTTGATATCAATGACAACATAAGATAACAACTTGGTCTCAGATATAGTTTTCACTTTCATTCACATTTAAAGAAATACATCAACAATCGTATTCAAATTCTAAATTATTCCATCTAATATGCTTCATAAATTTTATAGGAATAAAAATAAAAACCTATAATTGAGATCATTTGATGAATTGGAGGGTAGGCTATATTGAAGGACAAACAAACAACAAACAAGTGAATCTTTGACGAATAAGTTGCCTAGCAGAGATGCGTATGACCCTTGCGGTCATTGTATAACCATGTATGACATGTGAAAAGCATCAAACACCCCATAAAATAATAAATAGACTAGTTAAGAAAGAATCAACTGGTTGAGGAAGGTGTAAGGCCTTGTATAAGGAGAAAAATGTCGAGTTGGCTGCCCAACTCTCTGAACAGAGAAAGATAAATTATGATTGTTGATTACAAGGAGTAGAAATAAGAAATTAGTTTAATAATAATTGGAATAGAAAACTTATGATATCCATTGATCTCCAAGATCAAATTGGATGAACGGTCTAAGATTTTTTTGGGGGCTTCGATGCTTTGGTGAATTCAAGGATCAAGCAGGAATAACCAATGCCCTTAACTAGCTTGCCAAAGAACAAAAGAAATGAAATTGCTATGGAATTGAAACTGTAGCTTCCCATTGACTCAATCAAATGAAATTAAACTATACAAGAAATATATCAACCAGTAACCAAGAAAATCATAAATAGGCTATGAGAAACAAAAATTAATGTCCTATTTAATGGATGATATGCCAGTGAAAAAAACATATGGAATATTTCGGTGTTGAGATAATAAAAAAAAATGGAATGGTGATATAATTTCCATTTATTAACCAAAACATAGTTGCATCTCATGACAAGAAATTCCATACACCATATACATATATTTTTACCCTCTAGAAGCCCAAATGGGAAAACTAACTTTGAATGTTTTCTTAGTGCTCTTATTCCGACAATCTCTAGGTTACAATGCAGTTATAATTATTTCTTCATGATCCTCTCCCTAGCCAAAATACTATTTGAGAGTGAAAATACAATAGGAAATAGGAAGAGATGCGGTAATGGGAAGAACAACAAGATGACATTCCATTTCCCATTCTTTATCCCTCCCTCCTTTCCCATTCTATTTCCTTTTAGTTTTCAATTAATATATTTTTTCTTCTCATTTTGTCTTTATTCCTTTACATCTACATTGCTTTTTTTCCCATGGTTTGTCTAACCTTATTTAATTGATGAATTATATTGTAGGTATTGATTCTTTCAAACATTCATTGGTTTATATCCATTTCATATCACACCTCCCCATTGGAGAAACATTTTTATTTCCAAAATCTTGAAGGAAATCAATTTGGATTAATGTGCATTATGTTTGCTTCTCTGGAACATGGATATGATTTTGTCTCCTATATACAACTCTATCTCATGGATTTGGTATTGGATATAGCTCTACTCTAGTTCCTGGCTCTATTGTTCCTGCAATGTAGAATTTTTCTCACTAACTCTCAACTTTGAGCAATTTCTAGATTCTAACTTTACAATCACCATTCTATCTCTCTCTTAAACTTGGATATGGTCCATATTGGTAGTCAATTAATCCAATTCAAATATTTGTATGTGTTTGTTTCATATGACCCCAACACACTATTCACATTCCACAAGGGAATTGTGGTATGTGTTCACTTCCTAGAATTAGTTTCTTCTTGGCATAGAAATAACTCTTCGGTGCTTGCGCCTACTTACAAGGATGTCATGGAATTTTCAAGAACCCACATCCAAGGCCATTGGCCTCTATGCATAAATTTTTGACACATCTCCCAAGAAGGGGTTCTTTTGAAATATTGTAGGTAGCAACTGGAATGGGGATACCTTGGTGGTTTGCATCAACATGTTGTCCTCTTTGATGGCAATGCCGACTTCCACTGCTATTATTTCTCATTGGACATCTTCTTATCCTTGAGTTGGTGATGCAACAAACTCTTCATATTGTATACTATTCAATCTCCACACCCTTCTCTTGGTTGTGTGGTTTCTAGGTTGAAGCTCTCAATGAAGTCACCAACACTTTTCTCTTCCCAATGTCCACTCAATTGGAAATGGTGGGAATAATTCATGTTGTTACTACATGGCCTTCTTGACATAATCCTCTTCTCCAAGTTCCTGTGAGTTTGTTGTTGAATTGGGGAAGCCTTCTTTACATTCCTTCTTTGAAAGAAATATGGCTTTCAACACATGGCTTGATTCTCCTAGAAATATGCTCGATAATGGAATTTCTTCTTACATAAAGAGAATTATTCTGAGTACCAACAACTCACAACATTATGGCCTCTGTTCTTGAAACAATGACAAAAAAGGGATGTCTTGTTTGACGCATAAATCCTCTTGGTCTTATTCTCCTTCTTTTTCTAGTTGATTAGTTTGTTACTTCCTTTGTTGAAGTAGGTTGAGTCTTTGTACTTTATTCATTTCTTCCCTTATTCAATATTTCATAAGAAGCCCAAGGTGGTAGTGGATTTCCACCTTCATCTTATATTTCTCTTCCTTATAATGAGAAATTCAATTCTATGATGCCCTTTGCCTTCACAAATGTAGTCTTATTGTTCATGGTCTTTTCATTTCCACCATCAAAAACTAGGTCTTCATGCTTGAACCTCTATTCATCTAAAATGGGGATTAATACACCCTGTATTCTCTTTCCTATCCCTTTTCCATCAATTCCCATCTACCTTAATAGTTGCAGGCCAATGCCCCTAGTATGCTTTTCAAATTCACCAAAATCATGCTATTGAGATAAGTCCAAGGAAGGTGAAATTACTAGAGTTTTCTTGGTCATGGTTAGGATTGGAAGTGGAAATGAAAGCTGGATCTACTTCTTGGTGCCCTTGAACAGCTTCTTAAAGCCTTGATAAGGCCTCCTCCTTCTCTACCAAATCTTGTTGCAACTGAGCCATCATCTGAGTGATCTTATATTCTTTCCAACTATATAACTTTAATGACCTTTTCTCCCAAGTGTACAAGATGAAATCTATGCTTTTACTAATTTTCCTTGATGATAGTGAAGGGGTCTTGGCATTCAATAAATTGCTTCTTTAGCAATGGCAAAAATATGGTAGAGGTCTCAAGTTTCTTTTCCATCTCTCTCGGGCCATCCTTTGCACACATCCTCATGCCCTCTTTCAAGTGATTGTTCCTCCTCTCTAGTTGAGTATCATGGCATGTAGGTTTTCCAAACTCTCTCTTCTTTCTTTACTGGTGATAATATCTACAATGTTATGGCATATATTTCACAAATAGATTCAACCACTTTGATAATATGTGTTAGAATATAGAAGATGGTGTGCTCGCTTTAACATTGACGATACCCTCGTAACCAAACCACAGGTCGAAGCCTCCTCCGAGCACCTTAACCTTGACTGAGAATTCTCCCATAAACCCTAGGCTAGACAGCCAAAATGTAGTAGCGATCAATCTCTAAGGATAGCGTGATCACAAAAGATTGATCAGATACCCAAACCCTAGCTAAGAGATATCCAAGCTGATACTGAAACTAGTTGTTGCTACAACTCCACTGCAACCCTCCTCCAAACCTCAAGCAGACTAAATCTAGAATCAAGAAGCACTCCAACCTGCACCACAATTTTGAGAGATGCTATCAATGAGAACTCCCTACCACAGATTTATAGTAATCATGCTGCTTGTTGGGGCCTCCACTCCCTCCCTTCTAGGTGTATGTGTCCGTTCTCAATATTATTATTAATTCTCACACTTCTTCTCTTGGAGGCCACTAGCCTAATATGCCCTTCTTGGAGCTCTAATAAGGCTTCTAGGTTGTTATCCAACCATTAGAGTCTCTTGCTTCTTCCGAGTCTCATTCTTGTCGTAAGTTCACACATGGGGGTAAATACCTCCCAGCTACCATAATATTAACACTCCTCCTAGCTAGAGAGGTATTTACAGTAATGGACTTGAGCACAAAACATACCATTTTAATTGGTAGCATCATTATAGTCATCTAGATCATTTCATGACTAGATCATGAGAATTATCACCATCATTGCATCATCTCTTGAAACCATACTTCATCCTCGAGTAGTTAGATATGATAAGTTGATAAGTCACTCTACCCATGGAGTGATACAAGAGGGAGTAAAGTTCAACTGCCTATCCTGGAAACTTCATTCATCATTCATCCCACGATCATCTCCAATAACTGTTGATAGTTTTCAAGGCACTTAGAACAAGGATAGAACACACTTTTGTCTATTCATAGTAGTACACAACTACAATCCAGTTGGTTAACAACTACCACATCAAGTAACACACAAGTACTTGATCAAGAATGTATAGTTATGAAGCAAAGTGAGACACATTCACCATAGTAGTCCTCATCTACTGCCATAGTATTCATAACAAACATCCGAGAGCATCCTCAAGATAGAAACAATGTTATGATAAAATTGTATCATCCGGGCTAACCTTTCACTCACGTCATGGGAGATCTCGAAGAAATGTTCACCACAGTAGTCTTCTATCCGTGATAGAAACAATGTTATCATAAAAATTGAATCAATTAAATAATCTTTTCACTTCACGTCAGGAGATCTCAAAGAGGTTCGCCTCTCGTGATAAGTAGAACAATAAATATCAACAATGATCATCTCAACAAATCTTCACCCATAAGCCCCAGATCCAAAGAATGTCTTCCCTAATATAATATCAATAACAATCATCTGGGCTAATCTTTCACTCACATCCGTGGAGGTCCGAAAAGAATGTCCATTTCTAAATATAAAAATATCAATAATAGGCTATCCGGCCCCATCTTCTCAACCAAGGAAGAAGGATTGTTTCTCATTTCCTCTCAACTCTACACCATTTCCCACCCTGGCCATTCTTCCAACACTAAACAAAGTGTAACCCGGAGAAGGAGTCTTCCGCCGAGAAATTCTTGGACCATTCCCCACTCGGGCCATATTCCCCTGACACTAAACAAGGTGTAACCTCGAGGGAATGAGTCTACCCTAAGAAATAACTGCCCCGACTATTCCCCACCTTTGGGCCAGCTTCCTTCCGGCTACTCAAAACAAAGTGTAACTCCCGAGAACAGTCCGCCTCTGCACAATTGTCCCCGATTGCTTCTCAGCCCGAACTATTCCCCACCCTGGGACATTCCCCTGACACCAAACAAGGTGTAACCTGAGAGAATGAGTCTACTCCTCGAGGGAAGACTCATCCGGATCATTCCCACCCTCTGCCATTCCTTCTCATTAATTAAAAAAGTGTAATCGGAAAAATGAGTCTTCCTCGAGGAATTTTTGGTTCAAGATCAACTCTTCCAAACTGGACGATTTCAAAACTACTTCAATGACTGCGGATCCTCGAAGAATGACTGGCTCGACGAGGGCGGACCATTCTACTTCGACCACTACGAAGTGACTCAACAAGAAGAGAGATCGCCCTAGACCACTCCCCATAATGGGAAGTCGTTGTCTATGATACATCAACAATCAGTTTGCCTCCCATGTTAACTACAATGGGAAGCCACTGTCCGTCAGAAATCTCAATCCACTTTCCGAACAGGAAAGAATCTGTCCAATCTGGACTTTTACAGAGATAAATGCTCCCTCCTAACTGGAGAGTTATTTCAATCACAAAAATAAATGTTTGTGTACCTTATTCTAGCTTGGAGAGTCTTCCCTTCCGATTAATAGAGTTATTTTCATGAGCTCTAGCTTGAGTATGGAAGTTCTTTCATCTTGAATATGGGATTTTACCAAAATGTATGCTTATCTGCTCATCTGTGGAGATATGTATTGGAGAAATCACTTTCTCCTTTCTGGACTTCATCATGGATAATGTAATTCCTGTACTATAGTCTAGAATACTATGAAGGCTTCTTGTATATGTGAACAATAGTATCATAGTTGGAGGACTAGAACATATCCATGTGGCACTTCTTCTGTCATCATGATATCTGATCTTCTGAATAGTCATCTTGGTGTTATAGTAAATCTTCACCACACTTTTGTTGTGCACTGGAGGTTCTCCACCAAGTTGTCTTCTTCTTATCTGCATACAAGAGTATCTTTCTGGTATGCCTCAAAATCTTGAGATTTCTCTGCATGCGCTCTTTACTCAATTTCTCTGGAGAACATTCTTTGCATTCATCTGATGTAGAATTCTGACTCATGGATGTTGTGGATAATATAATGACTTATATAGATATAAGTCTGGTGTATTGGAACAATCAATCATCATAGTCTTCTCCCTTCATCTGAGAGAACCTTTGGATCTGGATCTCACAATGCTTTCATTCATAAGTCTTCTGTTCACTGTTCTTCATCACGACTTTCAGTTCTTCTGCTTGATTGCTTTTAGTGAGTTCATATCAGGCTGGTAATCTTGTGATAGAATGACTGGTTGTTTTGGTTCTTCTTTCTTGGAATATTCATGTTCTTCTTCATGTTTTTCTTTATCTCTTGGGTCCATGGAGTTTCTTATGGATTCCATGCTCTAGATATTCCACTTCTACCTTTCATCATGGGATCATGGATCTGGATGGACAACCAGGAATGCTTTAAGGCTTCTCTTTGAAAAGGTCTTCTTCTG
>SNQJ01S0253080.1:0-12707 GCA_010110895.2 Picea sitchensis | reverse complement strand
GTTACAGCAAGGATGAAGACAACAAAATAGGTAATGCTTTATAAATCTGAAAAGGTTATTACAATCTCAATGGGGACATCCCCAGTTATAGGAATAAACTGTCTTTTATACATCAAAGGGGGAACAACCTCTTTCCCCAAAACATGGTAACCGTACCCTTAAAAATATACATTAGTTGGAATGGCACCAGTACCAGATAGACAAGATCAATGAAATTCCCAAGATGGTTCAGGGATCTGTGACTCCAGCTGCGCGGGCTCCTTTTGGCTTGGTCGTTGTTGTTCTCAAAACAGTTGAATAGCAGATCTGTCGTGGGATGATGAGGCCTTGATTCCTATTCTCCAAAATCTACGGTCAAACATCGTTTTAGTGTTGCAAATAGGTAAAAAAATTTGACTTCACTTCATTAATAAAATATTCCAATAGACAGGGTGGGGGTATTTACCTCACGGTTTTAGCACAATAAACATAGGTAAATAATTGTAAAAAGGTCAAAAAGGTAATGGAAATGTGACAAAAAGATAACCCGATTTGGTGCCCAACAACAGTCATGGAGGAACATAAAATGAAGAGAAAGTTCGATCTTTAAAAAGTTCCTTCAATTTTTTGACCATATAAAAGAGAACTTTCGAAAACCGATGTTAAAGGTAGAACACAAACCAAAGGCCTTCTCCTGTAACTGAGTTAACTTTTTAAAGAATCGTGTATGAAATGTGAGAAAACATTAAGAAATCGAAAATGCAAGGCTCCTATCAAGGGAGAATCTTGCCCTGTAAACAGAAGAAGAGAAAGACAAGAAGTAATCTGACGAAGCATAAAATATAGAGATCTAAAAATTTCACAGGTCTTGTACCTACTGATAGCCGATACAGAGGAAAAACTGCAAGTGATTAGACAACTAAAAAATTGTTCACCACAGTAGAAGTTGCACTAAATTGTAGCTAAGCATTCATCGGAAATATATATGCGAAATGAAATTTAATATAAGATAACAGAGAAAACAAAACTCATAGCTTAGTCTTCACGGAATCAGGAATCTTCGGATTGTTTTGTATTAATTTTCAAATGGAAGAAAGTCTCTATTACAATCAGCTAAGAAAGGTCCAACCCTTTTCTCTCTTCAAAAATTCCTATTTATACAAACTTCTAAACATTTAAATTTCAATCATTCCCGAAATTTTAGGTTACAAAATGGGAATTTTAAGCATTTCGCGTCTTTGTCTTTGTCCTCTTTCATGCGGGTAGAGAACCTTCCTTTATTTACTCTTTGGGTTCTAAAAATAGAACAGACAGACACTTGTCATTATTTGGCACTGGAAATCTGCCCCTTCACCTGCTTGGTGCAAGTGACGCACCTCTCCACCAAATGGGCTATCAACCTGGAAGGCTCTGCTTGGTTGTTTGCCTCAAAAGCATAACAATCCTTCGCTAGTTGTGGCAACCTTCCCCCTACTTTTCGGTTTTTAGTGATGATAGAACATAACTGTACACTTGGATTTATTAGCCATTTATCCATTTGGACTATATCAGTCTGGCTTATCTGTGATATTTCAGCCTACTCTTTTTCCTCGTTCTCCTTGATATTCAACAAGCGCTTGGCTATATCGATCTGGCCCAATGTCCCAGTGTTGGTTTCCCTATCAAGATCCAACAAACTTTCATTTATCAAGCCGAAAGTTTCTTCACAAGAGTTTCTCATTTCTTTTTCTCATTCTCTGCTTTTGGATATATTACGCTCCCACGCCTTCAGCAAGATATTACCTCTGGTTTGCTCTCGGATGGAAATCCTGGAACTACTGACCATTTATTTTCTCATCGTGGCTATAAAAACCTCTTGGAAAGCGACCTGAGTTTCCCCAGCTTCTCTTTCTCTCAAAGAAATGTCTTCCAATACTTGGTCAATGGTCTGGCAATGGTTTTGGATGGCCTCCACTTTAGCAAGTAAATCTTGTTGAGCTATTGACATTCTTTTTCAGATTTCAATGGCTTGGGATTTGAATATCCCAATATCTATAACCTGGCTCTCGGCAGAATTCAACTTTACCTGTAACTACCTGATCATTTCTTCTTGCTGGCTTAGTTGAGCTTGGTTGGTCTGGACCGACTGATGTATTTTCTCGAGATCGGATTTGAGCCACTCGATTTCCTTTTGATCAACTGCTCTGGATTTCTCTAGAACTCTGTTCACCTGATCTCTGGCATTTACCTCTACTGTAGTTATCTTATCTTCCAATGTTCTGATCAAAAATTTCTTTCTCTTTAACTGTTCCTTTAGAGATTCGACGGAAAATTGGTTGGTTGTAGAAAAATCCCCCAACGTCCCTGCTATCTGGATGGCGAATTCCTCCTTTTTCATGGCCTTCCCGTCGGCTAGGATTTTGAATTTTTTGGCTATTGTGCCCGCTTCTCGGTAAATATATTGCTTCACAATGGCCTTTCTCTTCTTATCGAAGAAGAACTCATTCGAAAGCAACTCTTCTAAAGTAATCGATGTTAGCTCTTCGCCGAAAATCCATCCTGCGTCGAGGGTCCCCTTTGTAGATTATAGGGGAGTGATAGACATGATGGGACTGTCGATTTCCTTGGATGGTTTTTTTGGGGTAACAACTGTGGCTGGCTTGTTTGATGGGTGTGGGATCCCGGCTTCCTATTCCGGGTCCCTGGTTTCCTTTTTCTTTTCCTGATTTTCCTCTTGGTCGGGATCTGAATCTTTTGAACCCTTGGCTTTTGTTTGTTGTATATATTTAGTTTGTGGGTTCTTACCCTGTAAAACTGGGGGAAGGAAGCTCTATCGGTGTTCCTGAAATTTGAAGAAATCGACCATCTCCCCAGGCAACAGGGCTTGAATCCGACTTAGGACCTCGGCATAGGATCTCTCACCTCGGAAGATGTCATCATGAGGCGAATGCTCATGTTCATATCTTTTCAGGCCATAATTTTCCATGTGATTACTCACGACCTTGTGTGGGTCGTGTTTCTTAAACTCGATGTCGACCAATTTAAAATCCTCCAAGGTCATAGCCTCGTCTTTGGCATGTCCAAAATATAATAAAGAATATGTATAAAAATGAATGGGGAAGGGCGGTCATACCTTCTTCAAAAAACCCTTGAGCTCTTTGCTTATGCCACCGATCACGGTTTGCCTGGCGATTTTGCGACATACCAGCTTATCCGGCATGAATAGTGGTAGAGCATAAGGGGGAACAGAGGTGCCAAAAACCCTGATGTATGAAAACTCTGCCTCTAAATACCAGTCAGCCACACTACTCAAGTTAGTCGCGATGCTGTCTGAAATCCTAGGAGGTGGGTTACCGAAGATGGAGATGTGCATCGGTACCATTACCAAGTTTAAAATCTCGTATATGAATTCTTTGGCCTTGTCCTCCCAAACTTTCGAGTGATAGACATGAATAGGCTCAGCATTAGATGGAGTCCATCTCTAGCTCATTAGAGGGAAAGGCATCATGAAACAAATAGAGTCCATGATGTAGGCGGACATGAAAAATGAAGCTTCTTTCCCACTCACCTTCTGCGCTCGATATTCTATAATTCGACTGGTTAGACTTTCCAACAACAGTTTGGCCCAGTCGAAAGAAAAACCTTCAGCGACTGTATGAATCAGAGGCACCCATGGGAGGAAACAAATGTGTGGTGTCCTCCTTCCCATACAACCTACAGGCCATCATTGCTATATACCTGAATTGTGCTTCTAAGGAGGAGATTAAATAAATTCCATTACCATCCGCTCTAAATTTTGCGGGGTGTGAAACCCAATCCTTGATCAGATCGGACAAGTTTCTGCCATATTGCTCGCATTCCTTTCGCTTGAAACCTTCTAGAAACTCAACATCGTACGCGAAGTTTGGTGTGGGTGACAACTGATACATTGCCTCGAAATGTTCTGGTCTAAATGTCCTAATCGTCACCTTCTTCTCGCTGATAATAGTCATGGTCGGGATATCCACATTGTCTAGCGCCCATCTGATCATATCATAATAGGAAAGGATCTATGGCCTTGCCTCTATTTTGTGCATCTCTACTTGAATGATGATTTTGTATTTGGTGGACAAATCATCCCTCTCGTTATCGATGGAATCATCTGAACAATTCATCGATTCGGACTGAAGAATGTCAAAGATGTATGTCCAGGTTTTGACAATATCAATACTTTGGGGTGAAGTATCGGAAACAACATTTGAGCTCTGACCTAAACTCTCGGCAGCTGCCTTGGACACTTTTTGTGGAGCCATGATAGAGGACTCGATACTCAGATCTCCTGTAGTAAAAATGTAAATGCAGATAGAAGTTATCCTGATGAAAAAATCTCTACTCGCAGAAAAATAGAAATAGAATTTGAAATAATGAAAGAAAAAACTCTTTATCTTAGTATTTAAAACCCTGGCATCCTTGCGAACAGAACGGTCAAATCATCTAAAGAAATATTTTAGCAGTAAAAGAAAGATCCTCCTATCTATCACTTCATTGTATTTCAAATAAATGACATAATTTTTTACGAGTCGTAACACGAATCAGTGCAAAAACATTTAAATTTACTTTGTAGATGGTGCGTGTTAAAGTTTGCATTAGTGCATCGATTAATCCAACTTAGATCCTTTAATTAAGTTTTCTTTAGTCTTTAATCCCCCCTTTTTTGGCATTCGTCGTATCGAAAGATTTCACTCCTATCATTTGAGCCCCCAAAACCCAAAATCGCGATGATGTGATCTAGTTAAAAAATTGTGGTCTGAATTAAGTGCTTAATTAATGCATGCTTAATTAATGGATATCGTGACTTCGCAACTCGGAGCTACGAAGGTATGGTTTTTTGGGAGAGTGATCATCGAGTCGTGAAAACTGGATAGTGCATAACTAGGGTTTAAAGTAACTTACTCCTGACACTAACCTGGGTAAACTTTTAAAACCATTTCACGACTTCGCATATCGGAGTTTGGAAACCATGTGATTTGTAACTCCCGAAGCACGATAGCACGAGGTAATAAAAGTGATAATATTGCTTAACGGTTAAAAGACGGTGATATGGGACTATAAAATCCATAGCCACTTCGCATATCGAGGTAATGAGGCTTTCAGTGGGTTAAGATCATAAAGTAAAAGACAGCCTAAAAACCAACTTTTGATTTTAAGAATTATAGTTCAACCATTTGGAAAAGGCGACTCCAACAGTCCCTACCCTCGGAAGGGTTTGTAAAGAGAACTCAATTTTGTCTCTTAGAATGAAATAAATGAAAAATCAGATTATTGTTTTAGTATCACACATGTGCTTTAATGATCTGGTTCATTCTTTTTATTTTATCTCCATGTACACATTTATGTAATTTATGTACACATTCATGTAACTTTGTTTAAGTTTATTTCTTTTTCATTGTGGTATGTAACACATAAAAAACCAGCCTTGATCCTTTGTACTTAATACTTGTGGATTAATTTATTTATTTTTTGAGTCTATAAACCCTGGGTGACATTCCCAATTATCTTGTCTTAACCCGACAAGATCCAAAAATTGTTGAGTCAGGTTTTCTATACCTTTTCCTCAACACACACTAGGCTCCACAGCCTGTTCTCTAACCCTCAAAACTAACTTACTCATACCAAAACTATATATTATTGACTAATCAACCAATTACCAACCACTCCTAGACCTTCTAAGCCTTTATTTATACTATTCTACTGGCTCATAGCCATTACATTCATGTCCAAAACCCTAACCCTAACGTGGCTAGGTCTATTTTCATGCGCGCCATGTTGCTTTTCCTCTTTCCACATGTTGATTTTCCTTCTTTTTCTACATGCTAATTTTTCATTCTCCTCTTGTGCACGCTCCAAAAATAGGCCTTTCTTTCCCAAAATAGGCCTATGCCCAAAATGGAGTTTTCTCTCCCAAAATAGTCATGTGCCTAAAGTAGACTTTCTTCTCCAAAAATAGGCATGCGCCTAAAGTATAATTTGTTCTCCCAAAATAGGCATACGCCAATAGGCCCCCAACATTGATATGCAGCTCATCCTGAGACAATGCACCTTAGTTTACACTCTAGATGGCTAGTTGCAGCTCCTGGAACACCTTGTCCAACCGACTGACTTTTTGTTGAACTTGGTTTCTCTTCTCTGCCAACTTTTCTAGACTCTCCTCTTTAATGTGCTCTTCCATCATTGTTCTTCATCCGGCATGTGTTTTCTCTATTTGTCCCTTCTCTTCCTACAATTTTTCTATTATCCCCTCTACCTCCTGTTGTAGTGGCTCTAGTTGAGCCTATCTTACTTGCTTGTCCGCCTGTGCATCCTTCAACTCTACCTGCAGGTTCTTCATATCCTGTGTGCTCCTCATCCTTTCTAGGATGGTCATTGCCTTCTATTTTTTATTTAATTCTTGAATGTCTGCAATGATATTTTCTTTCTTCTAGTCCAGTTTTTGGAGTTTCTCGCCTTCTTCCATGCTGGTCCACATGTGGGCAGTCTTCTCATATAGTTACTCCACTTCCCTAGCTTCTTGTGAAATTCTGTCGATATGTGAATTAGCCTCATGTTCCCTTTGATATTTGACTTCTGGAGGTGTAGTAGGAGTCAGTTTCTCAGTGAGCTATGTAATATCCTTTTTGTACTTCTCCATGAGTTGCACAATCTTCTAAAACTTCCCTTCAGGTGTGTCTTTTGGCTCCTACGTGTAGTCTGGGATGTTTCTATAGACGTTCGTCAATCCCTTGTCTAACTTTCCTATTAATTTATTATCCTCCTCCTTCTCCAGAGTCAATTGGTCATGGGTAATATGTAGCACCTCTGCAACCTCCCTACCAACTTCCAAGTTGGTGGCATCTGTGTGGGCTCTGGATTGGACTTCTTACATCACACTTTATTGTATCTTGTATATCTCCTTTGTAGGTATTTATCCATAGCCAACTCAATTTGGTCGATGTCTCCAATTGGATTTTTTTCTGTTTTGTCAACAAATCGCAACATATGTTGTGTGACTATGAAGGTGTCACATCCCTTCACCACTATCTCCACTATTTCCTCTTGTTCCTTCTGCGCATGTAACATCCCCGACCATCCATGTCGGGCCATGCTACACCAGAGAACTCTTACTGTTCTCTTTGCGGAACATACTGTAACATACCAAGCATCCAACTGAGTTATGCCACATAACTTTTTTGAACTGTATGCATTTAAAATATATACACACAAAACTCTTGCAGAAGAATTATATATAAAATGTAAACAGATAAATACGTTATGTAAATGCACAGATTCACACTGAAATAACAGTAAACATATACATGCAACATATACAGGAAATACCCATAAAAATAAACATAGTTATAACTGTACATATGATAACCCATAAAAATAAGAACATGAATAACAATGCAACATGTAAATTTATCAGACAATTGACACTTATATTGGTAAGAATGTCGGCAACTACATGCAGAACTTCCACGAACCTCCCAGCCTTAGACCACACTATTCATTACTCTCAACAGTGAGTCACCCCCGAGCTGGGACAAACTCCACCCAGGTAAAGGGATTCCTAACCAAGCTGAAGGCTCATAGACAATAGGAAATACTCTGTCTCAGGTGCCAACTCAACTAACAACCTACAGTCCCTCATTCCCCACATGCCTGTCCCACCCAGGAAGTGTGCCCCTTCTATGCTCAACAGTCCTTCGGTTTCCCCACTTCCTTTCTGGGCTTCAGCAACAGGTCGGACAGGAAGTCTCGGAGCACTGGAGTTGTAGTTTAACACCTTTAGAAAATAAATTCCCAACAATTCTCTCACTTAGATAATTTCTCACAGGCCTAACAACCCACCTCTTCAATATCCCATGGGCCTGACAACCTGCTTCTTCAGTCCATCTCCCAAGCTAATCATCTACACCAACACAAAAAATGTTATGGATACAAGTTTAGGTATATTCATGAAGATACAAAAGGTAGCTCAATGGGTGTGTGCATGCTCATCGATGATTGATTGGATCACTGAATGATGGAAGGAATGATGGAAAATATGGGAAAATGAACTAAGTCCCAACAATATGTATGCATGTCCCCAACTTGACACTTGTTTTGTTGGGAGCTACTTTGGCCCACTTGCCCCCAACTTTAGAACTTAGGATAAAATAATTATCCATACTTTATGATTCAAGAAATATTTATATAATATTCATTTTTGGCTTAAGCTCCCTAGATTAGCCCTTTTTTCTTAAATTTTAGGCCCCTCCCTTTCCTTAACTAGTGTATTTTAGTCCCCCATCTCTTTTATCATGGTCGGTCTACACGCAATGATGTATTTTATATTAATCATGAGACATATACAAGAATAGGCGCACTAGCCTTTAACCTCTAGGCTCTTCGGCCTAATCAAAACATAAGCATCCTAGCTTATAATAACTAGCTCACCAGCCTATAAAATGTAGCATATACACAAAAGGCTCCCTGGCCTCAAAATCGTGCACACTAAAGTTGTTGTGCATTGTATCTAGGAATGTGCAAACTTCCTCATTTTACTATGCAGTACATGTGCACACTATGCCATGAAATGTGCATACAAAATGATATTAAACATCTCACCATCTTAAGTACATTTTCATTTACATTACAATTGGGTTCTCCCTATGGGCATTACAATCCCCTCCCCTTATTTATGCATTGTCCTTAGTGCATCATGTACCCATATATAACAAAATTTCAAAAATCCTCAAAACGATGTGGGTATTCTGCCCGCATTGCACCCTCATGCTCCCAAGAAGTGTCCTCAAGACCGTACCAGGTCCATTGGACCTTTACAAGCCCTATGGCTCGATTCCAGAGCTATTTGATTTTCTGGTCCAGAATGCATAGCGGATGCACTTGGAAAGTGTCTTATTTCTCCACCTGAATCACATTCCAATCAATAACATGATTAGCATCAGGTATATATTTATTGAGCAATGATACATGGAATACATTATGAAAATACATAGATGTAGGCAATGCAATCATATAAGCTACTGGACCAATCCTCTCTAGGATTTCAAATGGCCCACAATAGAGAGCTTCCAACTTTGAACAATTTCCCAATTTCAGGGAACTTTTGTTGGCCTTCACTTTCAAGAATACATGATCACCCACTTAAAATTCCCTGTGATTTATGCCCTTATAAGCATAACTTTTCTGCCTGTCTTGGGAAGCCTTTAATTTTTATTTAATTTTTATCATTTGCTCCTCCATTTCCCTGAGCAAATATGGACCAACCAATGCTTTGTTTGCTAGGTTATCCCAGCTTATTGTTCTGTTTCACTTTCTTCCATAAAGTGTCCCAAATGGGCTCATCTTTAGAGATGCTTGGTACCCATTGTTATAAGAAAACTCTACCAAGTGTAGGTATTCTTCCCATTTTGATGGTTTATCCATCACATACATCCTCAACATATCTTCAGTCACTTGATTTACCCTCTCTATTTGTCCATCCGAATCTGGATGATAAGTTTTGCTAAAATTCAAATTTGTTCCAAATCCTTTAAATAATCCCTTCCAAAATTTTGAGGTAAATTTTGGATCTCTGTCAGACACAATTGTCTTGGGTATGCCATGTAATCTAGCAATTTCCTTCATATAAACATCAACAATGTTGGCTGCCTTGTGAGTGAGCTTAACTGGAACAAAATGGGCAGCTTTAGTAATCTTATCCACCACTACCATGATAGAATCATGTTGCTTGTTTGTTTTGGGTAGTTTGGTGATGAAATCCATTGTTACAACTTCCCATTTCCACTCAGGAATGGGTAATGGTTGTAGCAAACCAGTTGGGTGTCTATGCTTAGCCTTTATCTTTTGACATTCCAAACATTTAGCAATAAAATCAACAACCTCTTTCTTCATGCCTGGCCAATAATATTGGCTCTTGACAGCTGCAATAGTTTTTTGATATCCTGGGTGCCCAGCATAAGGTACATTATGCATTTCTCTCAATATCATATTTTTCAATTCCTGAGAATTTGGTACATAAATTCTACCCATGCACATGATAATTTCATCATTATCTAACTTATATTCCTCAATTTTCTGTTGCAAAATACCTTGCTATAATTTTGTCATTAATTCATTGTAATGCAAATCTAATTTTTCAGCCACTAAACTTTGTCTTTCAAATCTGATTGGTACATGCTAATGGTTGTAGCATGCAACTCTTGCACTCTTTTGTTGACTGCATCAACCACTTTGTTCTCTTTCCCCTTTATATGCTTTATATCAAAGTCATATTCACTTAGAAATTCTAACCATTTGCTTTGCCTAGCATTTAGAGTTGGTTGATGAAATAAATATTTCAGACCATTATGGTATGTTCTTAGCTCAAACTTTTTCCCCATGAGGTAGTGTCTCCATTTCCTCAAGGCATGCACTATGGGTGAAAACTCAAAATCATGAGTGGCATAGTTCCTTTCATGTTATTTCAACTTCCTTGACTCATAACATATAACAAACCCATTTTGACTGAGGAATCCACCAAGCCCCTCTTTACATGCATTTGTGCATACAATGAAGTCTTCATTTGGGTCTACAATCCTTAGTGTTGGAGCACTTGTTAATAATTGTTTCAAGTGTTGGAAACTCTTTTCACAATCCAATGTCCACTGAAACTTCACACCCTTTCTTTGTAAGAAAGTGATTGGGTGTGCAATCTTTGAGAATCCTTCAATAAATCTCCTATAGTATCCTGCAAGGCCCATGAATGATCTGACCTTTGTCACATTCTTTGACATTGAACATTCTCTAATGGCTTATATCTTCTCAGGATCCACTGCTATCCCATCATTTGAAATGATATGCCCCAAATAGTGAATTTGCTTCTGATAAAATGAACACTTTATAAACTTTCCATACAACTGATGCTCCCTTAATACTTGCAACACCATCCTCAAATGATGTTCATGATCTTCTTCTGATTTGGAATATATAAGAATGTCATCCAAAAAGACAATACAAACTTGTCTAAATATTCTCGAAAAACACAATTCATTAAGAACATGAAAACAATTGGTGCATTTGACAACCCAAATGGCACCATTGTGAACTCATAATGACCATACCTTGTCCTGAAGGTGGTATTGATGATATCTTCCTCTCTAATCCTTACATGATGGAATCCTGACCTGAGATCTATCTTTGAAAATATCTTTGCATCCTTCAATTGATCAAAAAGATCATCAATCCTTGGTAGAGGATACTTGTTCTTAACAGTCACTTTATTCAACTATCTGAAATCAAT
The DNA here is from genome assembly GCA_010110895.2 of Picea sitchensis. Lineage (NCBI taxonomy): Eukaryota > Viridiplantae > Streptophyta > Pinopsida > Pinales > Pinaceae > Picea > Picea sitchensis. The sequence goes on along the minus strand of SNQJ01S0253080.1, from coordinate 1,447 downwards.
GCACAATCTTAATGTTCCATCTTCGTTCTTCACAAACAAGACTGGGGCACCCCAAGGTGACACACTTGGGCGTATATACCCCTTCTTAAGAAGCTCTTCAAGTTGCATTTGCAACTCCTTTAGCTCTGGTGTACTCATTCTGTAAGGAGTCTTTGACACTGGAGCTGCTCCATGGATTAGATTTATAGAGAAATCAATATCTCTCTTTAGGGGTACTCCTGGCACCTCCCTGAAGACATCTTCAAAATCTTCTAGGACTGCATAATCTTCCAAATTTGGCACCTTATCTTTAGTTGTCTCTTCCATATGAACTGCAAATATTTGACACCCTTTTCTGTAACATTTCTTCAGCTACAATGCTGAAATTTATCTGATGGTTATAGCCCTAGGAATTCCCTGCACTTTCCTTAGGTTCCCTTCCAAGCAAGTAAATTGCTTTTTATGATAGTCTCAGACAACATGATGTTGGTCCAACCAATCCATCCCAATTAGACAGTCATAGGAACCTAAAGTCATGATGTTCAAATTTTCCCTAGTGTTCATTCCATTCATGTCCATAAGACATGACTTAACCATCTCATTAACTTTTCTTTTGGCTCTTGTAGCCAGTTGCACCAACCAATATTTCCCATGCTTGCTTCTTGGCAAATTCAAACTTTCCACCATATTAGGATCTATATAACTATGAATATCTCTTGAATCAATTAAAATAGCAATGGTTTGGTTGTTGATCATACCTTGCACTTAAATCATATGTGACTGATACTATGCTTGCTTGTTTTCCAGATCTGCATAGATCCTTGGCACATTTATGCCCATGTCCTCCACTGTTTCAGCTTGCTATACATTGTGAACAGTCCTCCCTTTTTCACCTCTATGAGGACAATATCTGAACATGTGATCATTTGTAATGTCCTCAACCATCCATGCTGGGCCAAGCTATGCCAGAGAACTCTTTCGTTCTCTCTGCGTAACATATTGTAACATACCCAGTATCTAACTAAGTTATGCCACATAAAAATTTTGATCTTCATGCAATTAAAATATACACATAGAATTCTTGCGGAAGCATTTATTGAGAAGCAGTGAAAGGAGTGTCTGAGGCAATTTGGCTCATGAGGATGCTTTAAAATATGAGGATATCGCATATAGAGTCAACACCCCTACTTTCTGACAGTCAAGGAGTGCTCAAACTAACCAAGAATTCAGTCTTCCACAAGCATACCAAGCATGTTGAGATACATTTCCACTTCATCAAACAAATTATAAAGGATGGATATATTGAGCCGTAGCTCTATTCCATAGAGGGCCAAACTGCAGACATTTTCACCAAGTCTTTGGGTCTTGAAAATATGCATTATATATAAAACGTAAACATACACATACAGCTGTAATCACACAGATTCACACTGAAAAAATAGTAAACATATACATGCATAATATACAA
>SNQJ01S0253076.1:0-12707 GCA_010110895.2 Picea sitchensis | reverse complement strand
ATCTTTTCTTCATCCACTGAAATCTATCTTACTGTTTAACCAATCTTGGAGAGCACTGTCTATTTGTTTATCATTTTGATGTCTGAATGCCATAAGTTGAATTGAGTTATCCCATTGATCCACCTTTACAAAATCCAAAAACATTTATTTCTTAAGTTACCAAGCACCTTTGGTCTACAACCACAAAGGGTTTCTTGGAGTGATAACACCACCAATATTCTCAATATGATTAAATCTAAATAAATCAAAATGTTTAGTGAAAATGTTATATATATATATATATATATATATATATATATATATTTATTGCATTTTTTTATCATTTATATTGGAATTACTTTAAAAAAAAAGAGAAGGTAAAGGAAAGAAAGAAAAAAGAAAAGGAATCTTGGTTAATTATTTTTCAAATTTGGGATATTAGAATTTGACTTATTACTTTTCAAATTTTGTATTTGGGATATTGAAATTTAGGTTATCACTTCTGGGATTAGGTTTCTTTCTTGTGAAATTTTAGCATTGGATTTCAACTTTCTAATTCTTTGAACATGAGCTGCAAAAGGAATCATACATGATAATATAATCCTAATAGATATAAATGAAAAAAATGAGAAAAATCATGATTACATGAAAAAAAAAGAGATAATGAACTTGATGAAAAGAATGGGAAGGCATATGGAACAAAATCTAGAAAAGAATGAGAAAAATCATGATTACATGAAAAAATAAGAGAAAATGAAGTTGATGAAAAGAATGGGAAGACATATGGGACAAAATCTACCTCTTGAATACCTNTTGATGAAAAGAATGGGAAGGCATATGGAACAAAATCTAGAAAAGAATGAGAAAAATCATGATTACATGAAAAAATAAGAGAAAATGAAGTTGATGAAAAGAATGGGAAGACATATGGGACAAAATCTACCTCTTGAATACCTAATCCTTATATTTTGTAAATAGTGTTGTAAATGCTAAATTAAAAATATAAAGAGTCATGGGTGAATGTCAAGAGTCATCAAAGTTCTTGAAATATGAAATCAAGATTCATATCCTCAATGTATTTATGTATGTCTCTCATTAATGAAATAATCATTTGTGGAGTTGCTTATTCCTATACTCATACCTAGCCTGATAGTGGCATTAGAGTAGCAAAGGGGATATCTAGAAACAAGGGTGGAAATGGACTACAAAAAGACATTTCTCTCACAACCCATAAGAGATATGATCTTCACTACATGTTGCAAAAAGAATGGACATGAGGCAAAGATATACAAAATCCCTTGGGATAAAATTAGAGAAAACATATAGTAAAGAAGACAAAGGTAAAGCATTAGACCCAGTGAAAGGTAAAGAACTTGAATCTACTCATTATATTGTTGTGCATTGCAATATCCGAGTAATTGAATATTTGTTTAACACTTAATTTGCTTCTTGGAGAGATGAATGGTTACTTGACACATGCGGAACATGCCACGTGACCTTCTAGAGAGACTTATTTGAATATTTCAATGAAAATGTAGATGACATAGTTTATTTTTCACGTAAATCAAGTATCGATCCTTCAAGAATTATCATCATTAGGATTAAATTGTTTGGACTCTCATATTTTCTTCTGCATGACGTGCTCTATATTCCTAAGATGTAAAGGATCTTGTTGTCTCTTATGCACATTCGACATCAAGGATACTTTATTCATATCTTTAGTGGACAAGTTGAAAGAAGGAAGGGTTCTGACAACATGGTCATTATGATAGGAGTGGAGGATTGAAGATTCTTGAAGTTGAAAGGGACATCTTCTCATGCATAGAATTTTTCACACCTCTCTCACCACGTTGAAGGTACACTTCCATATAGTCTCTTATGGCATGCTAGATTTGGACACATTAGTTATGACATCCTTATTTTGTTGAAAAATAATGGTGTTTCTCGTTTTCCCACCATTCTAATGAATTTAAAGCAATGTGAGGATTGTATCCTTGGAAAACATAGTAAGCAATTATTTCATTATTCTACTTCGAGAGCATGTAGAAAACTAGAGTTGATACATTATGATTTGTGTGGCCCCATGCATGTTCCGTATTCTAATGGAAATATATATATCATGAATTTTATTGATAACTACACTAGGATGTTTTGGGTCTACTTGTTGAAAGATAAATAATAGAACTATGAAACTTCTAAAAATTTTCATATATGGATCCGAAATTAAGCTTAGTCTCATGTTGGCTCTCTTCTTATTGATAATGGAAGATGATATACATATAATAAATTTTAAAACTATCTTCACCAACATGGGATCAAGCATCAAACCACTATTCCATGCAATCCTCAATAGAATGGTGTAGCTGAAAGAATGAACACGACTCTCTTAAACATGGTTTGTTCCATGATGTTTTTCAAAAATATGAAATTGATGTTTTAGGATGATACAATTCTATGTGTAGTTTATGTGAAAAAACAATGTCAATATCATACTCTTAGAAATAATACTCCTTATGAAATGTGGTATGGATGCATCCCTTCGGTGAGGCATTTCAAGGTCTTTAGTTCCACCCGCTATGCCTTAATTCCTAAGGAGAAAATAAACAAGATTGATGCAAGGAGTTGGAATTGCATATTCTTGGGGTACTCAAATACCACCAAGGTATATAATATTTATGATAAGGTAAACAAGAAATTCATTCTTTCTAGAGATGTAATTTTCCTTGAATCCTCCAAGAATGACAAAACTATTGAGTGGTAGCTTGATCATCTAGATAGATTCACCCATGAAAATACATATCATGAATTTTATGATAAGATTCCACATCTTGAAGGGGGGATCCCTATCTTGTATCAATATTTGGAATATCCTTTTGAAGCACCATCTCCCCCTCATGAAGAAGTTCTAACCACTTCATCAGAAACTGAAGTTCATTTGGATGATGTGATTGAGAGGATTAAAAGGATGAACCTTGATGAGAATTTAAGACCGTCTCAATTAGCTAAGAAAACCAGACCATCTCAGAAAGGTCTACCAAAGTGGCTCATAAAGAAACTTGAAAGTGTTCATCCTGATGAGGTTGGAAATACAGGAACCGGAAATTCAACCAGACAATATGGAGGTGATGTAGATAATTCATATTAATGTGGTGTAGATGATATGGTTGTTTCATATGAATGTGTTTTGAATTGATCTAATTTGAACCAACTTCCTTTGAAGAAGAAACTCCTCAAGATGAGTGGAAAGAAGCCATGCAGAAGGACTATGAAGATCTCATCAAGAATGGGACATGGAAGTTGGTGGAATCTCCATTTAGAACCAAACCAATTGGCTACAATTCGGTCTTCAAAAACAAGTATAAATAATATGGTTCACTTGAAAAACACAAAGCGAAGTTCATGGAAAAATGATTTGCATAGAAATAAGACATTGATTATGAGGAAAATTTTTCCTCCACATCAAAATGGGCTACCGCTTGTACTCTATTTTCCTTGGAAACATATAATGGATGGAAATTACATAAAATGGATGTAAAGACTGCTTTCTTGAATGGAGAATTGAAAGAGATTGTATTCATGTCTCAGCCAAAAGGTTTTGATGTGAAGGGACAAGAAAAAAAAAAGTATTCAAACTCATCAAATCCTTATACGGCTTGACCAAAGAACTATGAGCCTGGTATGAAGAGCTAATTGAGCATATTCTAAGATTGAATTTCAAGCACTCTCAATGATGCAACTCTTTTTGTCAAGAAATTTGGAAAAAATATTGTATATCTTGTAGTGTATGTAGATGATATGTTGATAACAGAGAACAATGATGTAATACCCCGGTTTTGATCTCCATATTAAATAATTTATTTTTTTATTAGCTGGAAAGGATTGAGTGCCTATAAAGTTGAAAAGGATGGAGAGCCTATGAAATGTAATACTTTGAATATTTTTAATAATAAAGTACATCACTAGCTACAAGATAGACAAGGACAAAATTATAGGGGGTTATGATTCCACAAGAGAGGGGGTTGAGGGGCTAAGTATTTTATTACATTTTATTTTACCCATCCATGTTTTAGTGGGAAAAGGGGGGTTGTTACTTGAGATTCTTGGGGAGGCCACATTATACCTTTGATGTTATTATTTAAATCCTTCTTTTGGGTTGTTTGGAGGTTATTTGGTGGTTACATTGTTGGCCATTTAGGGTTACTTATTTTTATTCTTCATTCAATCATTCTTTCTCACTCTTGGTCTAGGGTTTTGGGAATGGAAAATGAATGGATTGAGGTAGTGAGTCATGTTTGGTTGGTTGTAGGAACTACTGGTATTCCAGCAAGGAATTGATGTCAATGTGCATGAGATTGGTGATAGTTGTGAAAATGATGTCCACAAATTAGAATCCTTGGAGTTTCCAACATTAATATTTCCTAACTAATAGAATTGAGAGCCCTAAAAAGATGTGGAATAACTCGAGGGATTGCATTCCAGAGAAGGGGTTTCATCTCTTTGGGTTGTGCAGGATGAAAGGGAAAGATAGAGCTAGTAAACTAGGATTTTTGTGTAGTTGAGAAACTATGAGAGTTGATTATTGTTTGGTTTGGGAACTGAGATTCAGCCTAGGACTCGTCCTTGTGGATTCATAGCCTCAGCTCATGGGTGGCCTGTTGCAGAGATTTTATGTGAAATAGAGCCTACGGTTTGGTGTAACATTCGACGTCTGTAGCCAGTTGGTGGACTGATTATTTAAAAAATAAGTTTTGTAGTTCTCTATAATTTATATTCCATTATTTAATTTATCTCTACTATATGTTAATGACATGATTGTTGTTGTTAATTAATGTCCATTATTTGTTTAATGCATCTTTTATAGTTATGCATGTTTCCTATTAATTGCATGTGTGTTTATTATGTTCTTTGTTCATAAGAATGGTATAAAAAATTTGAATTTTCTTAGTAAGGAGAATTTAGAGGCATCTAGATAGAGGGTACTACATGAAATATTGCGAAAAATCAGATCCAGATGATGGAACCTGATGCATGAGCATCATCGTCATCAATTAATGAAGCATGGTGGAAGGTGACTCAACATACAACGCAACGTGCATTAACTGTTTTTTATTCCAAGGAAGTTGCATCATTTAATTTTGAAACCTTTGTAATTAAAGATCCCTTGAGATCTAAAGACTAAAGCCATTGTATGTACTCCAAAAAGTTGTAATTGCCTTTAATGACTGTAGATTATATAGATTTTGAGCGTCGAATCATATCTAAATTGTAAATTAGAATTTATTGTGATAGATTAGTGATAGGATTGTCTTTATTGAGATGTGAAAGCACTATATTAGATAGGAGGGAAGGCTCGAGAAGCCAATTCATGTATAAATCAATGTAATCTATGGTGAAAGAAAATTTCATTGGAATTTTTGTTGAAATGAAGAAGAATACTCTCAAATTTCTTGAGAGAGACTGTAAAATTTGTTTATGTTCTTTTTGGAATTGAATAGATTTTGTGTTATTGTATTTCTGCATCTATGTGTGTGGATGATGTCTGTTTACTGAATGAATTTATGTTTTTTCTTAAGTTTCAATTTTTTCTCTTCTGGTAGTCTTCGTGTAAGGACTGCACAGTGCCAATGCAGGGTGTGAAAAGGTCACCCCCTTTTAAAGGTTAAGAATCATAGGAGAGACAATGCAATTATGCACAGATAAAGTGCAAGGATTGTGCAAGTGACTTTTAAAGGTCCCAAGCTCAAGAGAGTTAGCACAAGGAGTGCGTTGGCCCATAAAGTTTCAAGGGTCTAAGCTCAGGGGAGACATGCAAGTGTGCATCAGGGTTCACTTCATCAAAGTGGGCAAAGCTCAGGAGAAATAACAAGTGTAAGGTTCCAAGTAGGAACTCAATAAAGTGGAGAAATCCTTCGTTTGAGGACCATGGTCGTTAGGTCCTAAGTCCTTTAGACTTCACCACTTCAACAGTTTGGAGCGATTAGTTGTCGTTGGGAGGTGCAAAGCCCCAACGTTATGAAGCCATTATTTAATCTCAGTCGTAGGTTGGGTGGATGATTTAGGTGGATATCGGGGGCCACCCACCTTTTCCAAATGGCTCAAAATAGTTTTATGACAATTTTGGCAATTTACTATTTTTAGCAGTTTTAACTTCTGGGGCCATTTTGAGGGCCTAAATGAAGGTTTTTCGGGATCGAGCTTCTCAATGATATATGAAGGCATGATTGAGCCCTCAAAATGAATGTCCTTGATGATACCTTGCCAATGGGCTATCCTACGCCTAAAAGAACGATCGTATGGAAAAGTTACCACCCCGGGAAGTTGATGTACTAACTTACCCAAATGGGGCCCACATGACTTTTGGCGCTTCATCTCCTAGGGTTAGGTTTTTGGATGTCTAGGGTTTTTGAAATTATTGTTTATTGTAAAAATGCCTTCATATCCTCATTTTAATCATCTTCTTGTGAATGATCGCAACCATCACATCTCTTCTCAGAGATATGCCGCCACCATTCCAACAAGCTTGTTTCCGCTGCATTTTACAGTTTCAACTTATTTCCTTATTGAATAGAAAACCAGTTTTATTGTATCTCTGTTATTTTATGTTATGAATCTGTTAATAATTTGTATTAATTTCATTCTACTCATAAAATCTGGATCAGTGGTGTCAAAGTGGTCTGCTCCTTGTTGTCTTAATGCATGTCCCCAATGAGGTCGAAGTACAAAGAGTTGGGTCTCGAGCTTGTTTCTCTTGAGGAGAAAATCTCTCGCACACCCAAATGACCTATCATGGAAGGAGAAAAGAAATATGATGGGACATGAGATCCTTTCAAAATGTTGATTGAGGAAGCCCTCACACAAAAAAGGAATGAGATGATGGATAGTTTTGCGCAAATCCTTCGGCGGCTACCAACAGGCGACACATCTTCTTCGAGTGGAGGTGCCACCCCCTTCAAGGTACAAATAAACTTCGATATGCCTATATTTTAAGGTCAGATAGAGGCATATTTTGTAGACAAGTGGTTGAATATACTAGAAGGGTATTTTTATGTCCATAACTTTTCGAATAGACAAAAGATTACTTTTGCACTCCTTAAAGTCGTTTCCCATGTCAAAGATTGGTGGGAAACTTTCTTTGAGAAAAAGGAAACAGAGGAACCCACATTACTTACAGTCACGACCACCTGGGATTATTTCAGGGATTCTATTAATGAAAAATACTACCTTGTCGAAAGTTATGACGACTTGTATACCAAATGGACCACACTGCGGCAAGAAAGAGACCAAGTAGTGCCAGATTTCACGAATGTCTTTCATACCTTGCGCACCAAGATGGGTATCAAATATTTAGAGCAACATTTGGTGCTCAAGTATCGCGGTGCTCTGCATAGATACATCCAAACCGAAATGGAATTTTTGGACATCTCATCCTTGGGCATGACCTACCGATATGCCATCAAAATCGAGCAAAAGATCAAACAAAAGACGTGGAAATTTGGGCCTAGGAACCCCTTACAACAAAAGCCAAGAAAAGGCGGCCCCAACCCATAGAACAAAGGACAGAGAAAATACGGACAGTATCAAGACAACCAGTTCAATCCGTAAGCAAAGAAGGAAACTGGAAAGATAAATAAAGATACCGGGCAGTGGTGCGACTTCTATAAGAGCCCTTGGAATAAAACTGTTGACTACCGCTCAAAGAAGTCATTGGTGGCTAAAGTGAAAGCCTCTGAATCAGATGCAGGTTCAGACTCTGAGCCAAAACCATAAAGGGGAAGGAATATCATTTACGAAGAACCCAGTGCCACCGTTGCTACCACCAAGCTCCAGCCTGGTGAACCAGAGAAGTCAGAAGAGGGAGAACACCTCTTCCATTCATAGATGTGGGTAAAAGGCACCCCATTGCACTTCATCGTGGATAGCGGTAGCTATAAGAACCTCATCTCAGTAGAGGTCATCAAGAGAATTTCCTTGTTGACAACACTGCACAAACAACCCTACACCATTGGATGGCTCTGCCAAGGAAGCGATCTCCGCGTCAGCCAACAGTGTTGACTGTCGTACGACATCAAGCCCTTCAAAGATGAGGTATTGTGTGATGTTTCTCCTCTATGTTATTTTGGGCCAACCTTATTTATGGAAATGTCATGTTGTATATGAGTCTAGGACTCGTAGTGTTATATTACTTTGAACAAGAAATTGTATAGGATACTCGAGGTAGTCCCACCTAGTGCTATTTCCTTGCACTAGTACATATGAGAAAATTTGCGATAATGTTTCGTTGATATTGCCACACTTATCCGTCGCAATTTCCACGAAAGCCGAGATTGTTTTTTGTTAGAATAATTTCGTCGCTATATCCACGATCCAAGTGTGCGTGGAAACATCGAAGAAATTATCTCTCTACGTGTCACCACCTTCAATATCGGTTAACCCTATGCATCGTCGCAATTACGACGAACTATTGTCATAATAACAACGAAGAAATGTGGCAATTACAACGAAACTTTGTCGCAATTGGGACGAAAAGTTATGCCAAGCCAATAACTTACGACGCAGCTGTTGAAGGTGTGACAAAAGTCCGTCGCAACATGCAATGAAAGTCCATGGTAATATCGACGAGTGAAATATCTCAAAACCAAATTTATGACGCACATGCTATATATGTGACGAATATTCGTGGCAAATTGCGACGAAGTTTCGTCGCTATAGCGACGGTTGTGGTAAAATAGTAAAATTTTTCCGATGAACTTGCGTCGATATTGCGACGATGACTTTAGGTTTAAAAAAAAATTACATGAAATATGGTATACCATATTGTATGCCATATTACATTGTAATATTATAATATATATATCCCCTACAAATAATCAAGGCACTAATCAACCAAATATTGTAATCATGTTTTATCATGAAGTTGGATTAGAAGTTGTAATGAACCTCCCGTTCATCACGACATCGACCTCTCAAAACAAATGCAATATTTTTTTTTTATTGTGTGTGCGTGTGTACAAGGGAAATAAATACATTATACTCTTTGTAGCAACGCGGCGACGAACAAGTCGCATGCAACGATGACAACAACATATCGACCCAAGACACACATCAATCATCAGGAAGCAATGAGCGATAAACAACCGTAAAAAATAAAAAGACTAACTACCCAACTGTCCTACCCTGCAATGGTTAGGACCTGTAGGACACATAAGAAATGCTCAAGCCCAGGTTCCCATCAATTTTGACCATTTAAGGTCTCAGGGATGGAGACTGTTCTGAGGAACAAGGAGGTGTCTACATCCCGCCCGACACAACAGACCAATCAATTAAATGTTTACTACCCAGTACAACAATAATTAAATGAACAACCACATCCTCTACGGAAGGTGCAAGTCAAGGACTCCAACAAAAACCAACCAATAGTTAAGACTCAACATTACCTACGACTCAATTGGCAATAAATACAGATCAATCACTCTGTTTCATTTCCATTAGTTGACGAGTTACCAAATCCAACCTTAAAAATAATGTAATTCAATTAATCGCAAATCCCCATTTACTAAATCATAATGACTTATTGTACTTGTTCACGACATTACATTTTATTTGTTATCAATGATAATAAAATTTCAACATCATTACCATAAAATAATAACCACATTACATTTTATATTATAATAACTAAATAAAATGACAATCACCTTACCCCTTATATGTTGTCTATAACAATTACATTATCATTACCATAAAACGATGACCACATTAACATTAACATTACCATGAATATTAGCATTAACATAAAACATTACACTACTTTAACATTACCATGAACAATAATAGTATTGAAAACTAACATTCCGTAAATATTAGTATTAGCATTAAACACTACATTACATTAACATTCCATGAACGATAATAGCATTGAAAATTAGCATTACCATAAATATTAGCATTAATATTAACATTACATGACATTAACATTCCATAAACAATAATAGCACTGAAAATTAGCATTACCATAATTATTAGCATTAATATTAACATTACATGACATTAACATTCCATAAACAATAATAGCATTGAAAATTAGCATTACCATAAATATTAGCATTAACATTAACATTTCATTACATTAACATTCCATAAACAATAATAGCATTGAGAATTAGCAGCCCATCCACTTTGCCCATTAAAAGAATACAAATCGGCAACAAGAGCTAACGGTGGTGAGAGCATGCCATAATCGAAGGGCAACTTAAGAGTGCATGTCAGAAATCACAAAATTGATTTGGTAGCTAACAATTTGGCTACTAACTCACTCGGCAATTATCAGAAACCCCGAATCAACCAGGCAACCATCAAAGGCAACTTTATCCTGACAGTGTGGAGAAACATTTAAAACAAAACGAAAGGCTGCACGTCTAGTTCAGAATCCCGAAGATGGTGAGGTGCCTGTGTACTACCAAGGTGGTTTTTGTAGCAGGGGAGGGTTATTACAGTCGTAGAGGGAGGGTGCAGCCAACAATGATAGAGGCGCGAATTTAAAGGTTGCAGAGGAGAAAGGGCACGCCTCCGTTACAGTTTTCAAGGGCGAAAGTCAAGAGTTTAAAGGTAATGGATCATAGTTTTAAAACGAGTTACAATCCGAGCAGATAGTAGGCATGCAGGTTTGTTTAACTGCAGGAAAATCACTACAGTTCAAGGCGCCCCTGGAGGTAAAATCACAGTAATAAGTTTGGAGCGAAGAGTGAGGTAAAGCACCAGTATCGTTGTAGGTTGAAAATGGCGGATTCACTGGACATAATTACATAAAGGAATAAAATAACCCGGTGACACTACCAGGACAAAAATTCAGAAGTGATCTTACAATCGATTGGCCATTATGCAGTGTCTAAAAATCGTGGCATGAGTTCGCTAACAAGAATTCCACTGCTATCATGAAGTTGCTTTAAAAATTGTTTTCGTCAATGGAAATTCACAGCTATTACACATGAACATACAGTAAAAAAAAAATTCACTAAGATTATATTGCTTCCATGCACATACGACAATGAATTCTAATTATATCAGGGATTGCCAACAGATTTTAAAAATGCACCACCATTAATTAAATACCAATATGCCACATCCGTGATCTACGAATTCGCCATTACATCCATTATCTAACGAATTCAAAATTCTCTTTATCTATTTAATAATAGAGGTAATATATAAACATCTATTACATAACGAATTCACCACTAAAATGCCTCCATGTATATACAACAATGCATTAACCATCACAGTGATTGTCAATGACTGTAAACTACACATCAACAATTTAAATGCGGCTATAAAACGTCTAGGAAAATACAACCACGAAGAGTAACGCAGAAGCAAGGATCTAAACCAAGGAATAGTAAAACCCCAACCATAACGCTGACCATAAAATTTTAGGCATTCAACGAATGGGCAAAATCTCAAGACCAAATTCATCCATTATTACTATGCAGAGACAAAATGCAGAGAAAAAGGGCCATCAACATTCATAGGGTTAAGTTGCGAGGGAGGCGATGCAACACAGTGCGGTCCATCCAACAATAAATAAAACGTAGAGATAAACTTATCCGACGATCATAAATCGCACAACAAGGAACTTCACCATCAATCAATTTCAAGGTTATTAAACGCATCAAGGAGAAAGGCAACCATTCAACCAAGGACACAACAGATGTAGATGACTAAGTTCATCCTTCGCTTCACCATCCTTGCACAAAAAAGCAGGGAGTTGAGATCCATAGGTCTTTTAACGCTAAGGTGATGATCATAGATGAAGCTCCTGACCGATTTCTCAGGTGAGGATTGGCGTGCTAAGGATGAAGAGAAAACAACACATGGGTCACATTCAACCATAGGGCTGTTGAATCAAGTGGGGCGAAGGCCTCGGGAAATCAATCAACCAAACAATCAGCTAGGCTAAGAAGAGGGGTCTGCTATTAATCTAACATTCAATCTATTTACAAAACAATATGCATTCTATTCTACAAAATAGAAGAGTGTACCGTTGCCCTTTTCCTGCTCCGAGTGTCATCTGCCCTCTCCGTGCCGAGATCTCACTGGTACCTCCCAGCCAACGCTAGGGGTACTTTGCTTCCCCCTTAGCCCCCCGATCCGCAAAGGGGCCACAGACTATCCATATGGTACGTCTAGCTCCCAGCTTACCTCGCAAGTCCAAGCTACCACTCCTCTCTGAGCTGGGAAATCCCAACTCCCACAAGTAAATCAGTTAAGTCACTATTCCGGCAGCGTAATGTTACACTAACAGTCCATCCCTTCTTCCTTCTCCTCCCTCTCTTTTATACAGTTTTAGAACTTCCATTCTTTCCCTAAATCTCATTTTATTTAAGTTTTAATAAAAATCTTCTAAAAATTCTCCTTCTTACAAGTGTCATCTATCCCCCACTTTCCTCCAATAATTATTTTCTTTAAATTTATTAATTTTCTTATTTCCCTCACCCACCTTGAGCTACTCCTAAATTTACTCCTAGGTGTCCCTAGATTCCCTTACAGGTTTTAAAGGCTTCCCCTACTATGAAGTTGCTAATTTAGTTCAAAATTAGAAGGTTCTTAAATGCAGATTCTTTACTAAGTTGACCTCCCTCTTTTTACCATAAGTTTCCCCTCTTTCCCTTTTTATGTTACCTCCATTCCCTAGTTTCCTAAATTTTATAATTTCCCTCTTTCCCCTTTTTATT